>JAASFN010000042.1:0-59815 GCA_023333795.1 Globisporangium rhizosaccharum
AAGTTCAGGTGCTCCGGCGACACGGCGTTCACCTTGATCACCACGTATGTGATGTGCGCACAGTAGCCACACGCGTGGCCGTTGTCACTTGAGCTGGCAATAGCACTGGCACTGGCAACAGCGTTGCTCGAGTGAGTGCGCAAAAATGTTTCTGGCCCTGTGCACATCGTTGTGCGTGTGCACACGACGTCTGGGCTCGTGCCTTGCTTGAGCCACGCGACGATCTGGTCGTACTGGTCCAAGAACGTGTGGCATCGTGAATCTGGCGCCATTGAGTCGCAGATGTCGCCAATGATCTCGCGCACGACCTGTACTTGCGAGACCTCCTGCGTGAGTGCGTCGTCGATCATCTTGACGAAGCGCTTGCAGAGCTTGCACGAGAGTTCGCCTTGCATCGCATCAGGCGACGCTGGCGACTCTGCATCCATGTGAGCGATCACACGCGCACACACTTGTTCGTTGGTGCGACCGCGCGCCATGAACTGCCGCACAGCGTCTTCCATGTCGACAAACCGGTTGCAGCCGTCGACGAGCCGCGAGTCGTCCAAGTCATCGCACGACGCTTCATCAAAGTAGTGCAGTGACATGGCTTGAAACGCGCGCTTGAATGGCGAGCGCAGACGTTGCGAGAGGTGCTGGTGGTCTTCATGTTGTGCCTCCTTGTCATGGAAGATCTGGAGCGCAGTCTCGCACGCAAGCTGCTGCTCTTGACGCGTCAGCTCTTGATGTGGTGCGAGTACACTCGATTGAGCGTCCTCGCCATCATTGCTGTCGTCTTCAATGATAATGAGTTGCACAGTCTCGGGTGCAGTGTTGTCGTCCGCGCTGTAGAAGAAGCGCTGGACGAGCGACGACGAGCGCTGCAGCTCGTTCGAGAGGAACGAGAGCAGCCCGCCGTCGTTGTTGTTTGTATCTGTAGCAGCAGCAGTCGCAGTCGCAGCAGCTGCTGCTGAGAGCGTGAGCACGCGCCAGAGCTTCATCGAGAGCGTGCGGGATCCTTTTCTCGCTTCGAAGTCGTCGTCGTCGTCGTCGTCGTCGTTACCGTTAGTGCTCGAGTTCGGATCTGCGTTAGCTTCAAGAGGAGAAGCTTCTCTTGTTGATGTGGTGCACACGAAATATTTGTTCGATACAGTGACTGTAGCAATGATACACAGGGGTTGCCTTTGAGGACCGATGGCATGGTGCGTCAGTGCACTGGTGACTACAGAGTACAATTTGAATACAAATCACAAGTATAAAGAGTTTGTCGGCGACCTGAGATCCAATGGTTGGAGTGCAAACAACGTGTCAGAATGTAGGTCAGACCGGGTGTCGCGTTAGGATTCAAACAGACCACAGATGCTTTTGGTTTTGAGCCGACCAATTGGTGTTGGACACGCAGATGGCACGCGTATTAAATTGGGGCTTTGAATACAAGACCGCAATGGGTCTTGTATTCAGACTTACCACTGTGCTACTCTGACCTTGAAGCGACGCGAGCGACGTCTGCGCCAGAGCTCTCTCTCGCAAGCAACACGTACGCGCGATGGCATCGCGGCGCGTGTCATTCGCATCGTCAGCGACTGTGTCACCAAGCTTGACTGCATCAACAGCGCGCGCAGCCACGAGCGATGCGAACAGCAATGCGATGAATGGCACAAACAGCGAATCGTCGTGGCAGGGCTTTGAGAAGCTCTTTGCATCGGTGCTCGATCCCCAGACGCAAGACAATCACCAACGTCATCTCGCGCTCGCAAAGAACGTCATCTACCGGAACGAGCACGGGTACGCACGTACATATGCTTGCCTGTTGCTGGTGTAGCATGCATTCTGTCACCTATATTACAATGTGCTTGTGCTTGTGCGTGTTCGAACCCACTAGCTGGAAGATCGCAGAGCTCCCGATCGTGAGCGACTTCATCCAGTTACTCCGCGACAAAGTCGCAGATGGCTTGACGCAGTTTACAGATCCACTTCTATCGGCAATCGCACTGTGCGCCAAGGTGCGCTCGCATCGCGATCAACTTGCTCGACCTCTTGTGTAGAGGGTCTCTACAGCTCTAAGCTACTGCTTCACGGTGCACTGACGCGACGTCTGCTTTGAGCTCAGCCGTTCGTGCGGCAGAAGTCAAACGAAGAGATCTCAAACCCAGTGCTGTTACACGGCATCCTCATGACGCTTGGGCAGTTGCTGACGTTCGAGGGGCTCGAGGTGCAAGTCGCTGCTGCAGAAGCGCTGCTGCAGTTTGCTCTTGGCGCATGTATGCTTGGACTGTCGAATGGCTTAGCACTGAGTCGCCACATGAACGTTGCGCTGACTGTGTTACCGGATACTGTTGACTCAATCACGATCCAGGTCTTGCGCGTTCATCCAAGCCACCGCCACGCAGCAACAACACCGAGACGAGTGTAGACGACTTGCGTCTCTCGCCAAGAGTCTTTAGTCAGAACCTCTTGGAAGAGGCTGGCGCCGTCAAAGCCATCGTCGGGGTGCTCTACGACCTCTTCCCAGACAACAACGAGAGTACTGATAACAATACGGACGGAGACGCGAGCGACGCAGCTGTTCACATCGCTGCTCTCGACTCGGCGCAGAGCTCGCTCGTGAACTTCCCGCCGTCGGCGTCGACAATAGCTGACGAGCTCACGGAGCGCAGTCAGTTGCTTGATGAGACAGAGCAGCGACCAGTTAGTCCAGCAACACCGTCGACACCGACGACACCACTTCACTCTGCACGAGACGCTACGCCATTGCCAAGTGTATCTGAGCACCAAGATCAGCTCACTGCTCGTGAAGACCCGCTGCTGACTGAACAAGAGAACCAGGCACGCGCAAGTGCGACAGACTCGCCTTTCACGCTTGAGCAGCGCACTGGAGCGATGCTGTTCCCAGTCATTGAGCTTGTATACGAGCTCTCGAGCCACCAGCGATGTGCGGAAGTGCTTGTTGTCACCGGCGCACTGCACTACGTCGTGTTTGTGCTCGAGACGATTCAAGACCCTCAAGACGAGCTCCTGCCTCTGTGTGTTGCCACGCTCTGGAATGTCCTGGAGCTGTGCCACGGGAAGATGAAAGCGCTCCCAACGTGTGCGTCCCGGCGCGAGCTCCTTGAGCACTTTCGCGTGCGCAACGCCGCCTACTTCCTCGCAAACGCGTTCACACTCGGCGCGCTCATGCACGTACTCGAGCTCTTGCTCGCGCGCGGGTACCGCAAACAGGACAAAGAGCTCCGGAACGAGTGCCTCGTTGTACTCACGCTCCTTGCTCGGCGTCGGTGCGCGCTTGACCATTTCTACACGACAGGGCTCACTGCGAGCTTGCTCTCGTACGCCACCGCGGCCGAGACTGCCAAGAAGCGCAGGCCGTCGAGCAAGTCGAGCGCCGCTGCAGTACTTACAATGCCGTCGTCTGCGCGCGCCGTCGCAATCAACGCGGACCACCACAACTACGCGACGAACAGCGACGAGGACTTTGAGTTCAAGCAGCTCCTCTGGTTCCTCATCGCAGAGATCACGAGCGACCACGACGCGAACGTGCGCGAGCTCGTGCAGTTCCGCTTCACCGAGATCTTGCTCGCGTACGCCACTGGCGGCTGGGCGAGCAGCGACCGATCGGTATCCGCATCGTCTGGCTCGCAGCATACACCAGCGCAGCTCCACGCGCTGCAGACAACTGCACTGAACGTTTTGAACCACATCGCACCGAGCATTCGCGAGCACGTGTACGAGCTCAATGGCCACGCCCAGCTCCTCGAGTTTCTCCAGCAGAGCGTGTTGCAGAGCGACGAGACGCTCGCAGCCGCCTGGCTCCTCTTCTCACAGCTCGCGCCACCGACGCGCACCTTCCAAGACGCACTCGGTGCACTTGACGCTGTCGAGATCGCACTCGCAGCGTTCGCAGCGCCACCGTCGCGCCATACCTTTGGCATCCGTCGCAATGCGATCGCTGCGTGTGCGAGCATGTGCCGCAATCACGACGCGAACCGCAGGCGGTTCTACGACGCACATGGCGTGCATTCGCTGGTGCAGCACCTCGCATTCGATCCGTCGCACGCCGTGTTGGAAGAGCACATTGTCGTTGCGAACGTCGACGCAGTGCGGTCGTGTATCGTCGGCGACGCAGACTGCGAGAGCGCATTCATCGACGACGACGGCGTCCCGAAGCTCCTCACGATACTAGAGCGCGTGCCACTGAAAGCTGTGAAAGCCCAAGTGCTCGCAGCGCTCGCGGAGATCTGCGTGAACCCGGCGGCGATCCCGTCGTTCCGCACGTGGCGCAGCGATGTGCGCGAGACAAACAACTTCACAGCAACGCAGCTCCTCTTGCGCATCTACGCAGCGGAGGACGCCGTTGAAGAGCTACGGATGAAAAGCGTGCGTGCGAGTGACAACGACGTCGTTGCGCTCGCACATGCGCGTCACAGCGCGTTCAACGCGATCACGACCTGTAAGAGTCTGTTCATCGTTGCGACGAAAGCAACGACGACGGCCGAGGACCGTTTGGACACAGACGAGCAGTCCATGGCGGCTGTGTCAGACGCCATAAGCAGTAGCGACCGACCGCAGTCACCAGCGTTTGCACGACTCAAAGACGCACTCAAAGCCGCGCAGACTGGCTTGGCGAGTGCGCAGTTTGGCACACAGCGTCCGTCGTCGCTCTTGGACTTGCACGAGTCCGAGAGCCACCACTCGATCAACCTCAAAGCTAAAGTCTACGCTGTGCTCGCGAACGTGTCGTTTGCAACGGACGGCGACACGAAAGACACTGCACTCACGGCACGCGACCGCGTGCTGCTCGAAGTTGCAAAGGAGTACGCGACGTTCCAAGTCGGCGAGATGTGGCAGACTGTCCACCTTGCGCTCCACGCGGAAGGCGTGCGACCGATCTACGCGGACGCACTCTACATCCGGCGCCACATTGAGCACGCGTACAACATCTCGGTTGCGACCAAGCACGCGCAGATAGCGGTCCTCGCGCGTGCGAGCGACGTCGCAACGGCAGACGAGAAGGTGTTCCTCGACCAGATCCTCTTGCAGAAGCAGCAAGAGGCGCAAGCAGAAGCCTTCCATCGCGCAAGTCTTCAGCAAAACTCGACGCTCAAGCTCCACTTTGACGCCAAGCGCACGCGTCTCGAGTTCCTCCGCAAGCAGGACCCAACAGCGTATGCTGCACTCAGCAGTAGCAGCAGTAGCGCAGCGCTGCTCTTGGACCCGCCGCCTGAATGTGACTGCAGCGACCTCAACTCGCTCGAACAGAAAGAAGCCGAGCTCCGTGGACGTCTCGGGACGCTCGGGTCCCGCAAGTCGACAGTACACTAGCAAACGCGTATGGCGAGGACAATAGCAGCAGTAGTGACTGTCAGACGCATAGACTAGACTTCAGAGCATTCGTCTCAAGACCTGTCGAGTGGGGGTATCAATAGCGCTCGAGCATTGCCTACTACTGCTCGTCGTCCTCGAGGTCGACGACTTCCGACCGGAGCTCGTCGAGCAAGTCATTGATGCGCTCGACAATCGCCACGTGCTTGCGCGTGAGCGTTGCGACGGATGCCTCGAGGAGCGACGTGATCGATGCGTCGGACTCGAGTTGGGTCTGCGCATCGCGCAGTCGCATCTTCTCCACAAGTAGTGCAGACGTCTGAGGCAAGCGGTGCACAGAGTAGAGCGTGAGGACGCCACAGTGTGGACTATCGATTGAAAGCCCATGGGGCACAAATATTCTCACCATCAAGAGCTTCTCCTTCTCCTCGAGCTGGACCTTGCGGATGTACTGCGCAAGCACGCGCTGGTCCTGAGCGATGAACGTTTGCTGATGACGTGGTGTGCATGCAAGTATGCGTCAGTCGTACACAGTTGAAGCCATAGTAGCGCATAGCGAGCACTTGCACGAACCTCAATGCGGTTGATCGTCGAGCTCACAGCCGCAAAGCGCGCCGTGATGCCAGTGGCTGGACAGAGCCAACGAATGGCACACACTTGAGACGACTGAAGTAAGACACGTAGACACAACAAGAGAGCAAGTCGAACGTACAGAACTCGGTGAAGTACGCAGTCTGCTGGTGCACGTTAAAGCCTCTGGAGACAGCCAAACACAAGCGAGCGCGTGAGGACACCCTGTAAGGACAATGAGCGAGCGAAAAGACGTACTTTTGGAACTCGCTGTAGATCTGCACGCGCGTCTCCTGGAGCTTAAAGAACGACTGCACGAGCGCGCGCACGCTGAGGTCAGCGAGAGCAGGCGAGTCGTGCGCTTCGGCACTGCTGCTGTTGCTGTTGCTGGTCGTCGCTGACTCGCTCCGGTGTTTGGGCGATCCGAGCTGCATCTCGAGTGCATCTGCGAGCGCCTGCACCTCTGCTTCGCCATCTACGTGCTGGTGTTCATTGTGTGCTGCATCCTCGCAATGCGTGTGCGCATGCGCTGGTCGCGCCGCGAGCAGATTGAAGCACGTGTCAAAGTCCATGATGGTCAATCGCGTTGTGCTTTGTTTCCGACCGACACACTCGATCGAATCGATTCGAAAGCAAGATACCAAATATATCGAAAGAATAGAATCAACAGATTGGATGGATCTCCCTGCTTTTATCACTATTGCATCAACTGAAGTCGCGACCTCAGCTCGATCAGCACGCTGCGCCGCGCGAACCGTCGAGTGGAATGAGCCAGCAGTGGTCGATGAGCTGTCCGCCCTTGGTCGTCTCGGCCAGCGTCTTCTTGAATGTCCACTTGTCGTCAAACGTAACAAAGCGCAGTCGCGCCTGCGTCTTGCCAAACGAGAGCTCAAAGATCCCGTATGGCGTGTCGTGACCGATCCAGACCGTGCTCACGTTCGTTGCGTACGACGGTGGGTTCCCAATGCTCTCGCTCTGGATACCACCGCCAGCGCCGTTGGTGACAAAGTGCGTGTTGAACGTCCCGTGCTCGTGGCTCTCAGCGTGCGTGTGGCCATTGAGAAAGAGGTGAACGCCCGTGCGCTCGAGCACATCGTTCCACTCGGCCATCATCGGCGGCGCCATGTGAAAATGCGGCGAGTAGTGCGAGTTCACAACTTTCCACGTCGCAGTCGATGCTTTTGCGTCGCGTGCAAGCTGCTTAAGCGAGTCGTCTTGCCACTCCTCGAGCTTTGCGAGACAGGCATCAAAGAGGTCGGTGCTGCCGCCGAAGCAGAGCTTGTCGCCGCGCACAGCGTTGTTGCAGCTCCCTGGGAGGTTGTACTTGGTCTTGTAGCCGTAGCACTGGCAGCAGATCTGCTCGCCGCCGTGGACCGTCGCCGCGTTCGTGTCGACGTTGAAAATGTCGACGGTCACGCCGGATGCAGCGTCTTTGATCGTCTCGACGTAGTACCGCGCCGGCATTTGCCAGCGGTCGTTGAATGGACTCTTGTACGTGCTCTGGCGCGTGAACTTCTCGTCCAGTTGCTTGAGCATGTCGGCTTTGCTCGTGCACTCGACGAACTGGTTGTCCCACTTGCCACAGATGAACATTGCACCGCCGTAGTCGTGGTTCCCCATAACGTTCACCCACTTGGTGTTGATGAGCGACTCTTGGTTGTAGTACGCCTCGAACGAGTTCTGGAACCGGTAGTTCACGTCCTCGGAGCCGAGGCCGTTCCAGTAGAAGTTGTCGCTGTGTAGTGGTAGATGGAGAACAGAAGAGTCTATGAGTCGAGAAACAAGAGGCTGCTAGCTATCCAGTGTGTGTTCGCCTAGAGCAACAACAACAACGACGTACCCATGACCGATGATCACCTTGGGCTTGAGGTTCGCAGCCGACATCCCAAGCAAGTACGCCACGTTCTGCTGCGCTTGCTGATCCTTGTAGTACTCGGCGTTGTCGACACCGGTCTGGCGGTATCGGTTGCAGCACGAACCGAGTCCGAGGTCGACACCCCAGTCGCCGATTGCAAGCGCGTGGAGATCGTACGTCGCATCTTTGTTCACTGTCGGCGCTGGTGTCGTCGTTGTCGTCGGTGTTGGCGTCAGTGTTGCTGCACCAGGAGCTACAGTAGTCGTACTGGGCGTCGCAGTTGTTGTCGTCGGGGTCGTTGACACGCCAGTGCTGCACTTGAAGCCCAGGAGCGCTGCTGCCTCGGCGCTGCGGCAGATCACACTCGTGATCGCATCGTTTGGCGCTCCATCTGTGAACGAAGCATGCGCGAGCACTGCGCTGAGTACCACGACGATCGATAGCTTCATGATGCGCGACGACTGCTTCACTACTCACGAGTTCTTGTTGTTGCTGCTGCTGGTGTCGTGGAGGATCGGGCAATAGCGCCTGCTGTTGCATTGACTGCATGAACCGAGTGGTGCCGACCATTCCGACGAGTCTCCATCGCGTCTCTTCATGATCCACAGGATCCGCCACTGCTGCACAACTCGGTCACCGTGTTGCATTGCTCGGTCGCTATCTTTGGGATGCATGACGTTGCACTCCTGTCCTCGATGTCTGGTCGGCGAGCTCGTCCCGACACCTTCGCCACCACCTTCGTGATCGCCATTGCCTCCTCGCTACCCATCGCTTACGACAAGAAGTGCGCTACGCACTGCGAGCCTACGACGAGCGCCTTCCAGAGCTGGAACCAGCGAGCGTTCAAGACGACGAGCAAGCGCAATGAGCGACATGGCTACATGGGACACTGGCACCGACTCGGAGGCACTACGGCGCGTGCACATCATCGACGACTTGCTCGGCGCTGTGCTCCTTCTCGCTGCTGCTGCGTTTGTCGTCGCGCTCGAGCTCACGCGCCGCCAAGTGTGCGCAGTGTACCAGCTCGCGTTCTCACTGTGCGCGTCGTGGGCATTCTTCATCGTCGGCGGACTTGTTGACCACCACGTCTCGGACGACCAACTCAGTCGCGCACTCCACGGCTCGTACCTGTCGTCGACGCAGTATACGTACGTACCGATCGCAGCGAGCGCACTCATCTCGCTAGCGCTTGTGCTGCAGCTCTCGTGCTGCGATGGCTGCGAGTGCTGCTGCGTCGCTGCCGGCAACTTGCATAGCACGTCGACATCAACATCGACGACGTCACACAAGCAGTGCTTTGAAGGCAGAATACGCTCCCAGGCATCGCTTTACATCGGCAGCTCTGTCACGCTCTTTGTCGCGATCGGCACGCGTCTGAACGTTCGGCTGCGTGGATCAGCGATCAACCCGATTGGTGGCACGGTGCATTGGACCATGCTCCGCTCACCGTGCTACCTCTCGGTCATCCACACGAGCGCACTCGTGCTCATTGCGCTCAAGCTCTTTCTCCAGCACGTACGTCATCGCCATTGCGTGCAGCGACGAAGTTCTGTAGATCGACTCATGAGTGGCTGACTCGACATGCATTGTGTGGTATGTATCTGGTTGACATTGTGAGTCTAGGCAGACAAAGTGCCGCCGCATAGCGGCTACCGCTTCCGGCGGCTATCCTCCCTCGGCTCCTTTCCACTCGAGGAAACAGCAACATCAGCAGACGACCTCATGCGACCGCCGCCTCTGAAGAAGGTACGCATTGCGCTCACTCGTATTGCTCTCTCACACATGCTCGAGCAGCATCTCGTCTCACACATGGCTGACATTGGCAGACACCGTCACTGCCGAGGCGCTCGATCGAGTCCAAATCCGCGCTAACTCGGAGTCCGCGATCGGCATCCAGTCTGCTGTCGTCAACGTCATCGACAGCTGCAGCTCTCAAGCCTGATGCATCTGCGAACAGCAAGCCCAAGTTGGTGCCACCAGAGCCATCGCGACGCGTGCCAACACACAAAGGCGCCACTGCGCACTCACAACATCAGCGTGAACCAGAACACCACGGCGGTGACGTGTCGTCGCTCATCAGCAGCGACAGCGAGAACGACGAAGATGTCTTGCAGCCGAGTTTCAAGTCCACTGGACCTAACGCGCACGTCCCTCCGATCCACTACCACCACCAGCAACAGCAACAGCAACAACAGCAGCATCTCGGTATGAAGTCGCGCGCAGCATCCGCAAAGAACTTTCGACAGTCGTCAAGTCCGCCAGCGTCGCCAGTGTCGACTGCATCATCGTCGTCATCGTCAGCGTTCTCGTTCTCGTCCATGGCGTCTTCTTCAGCTGCACCTGCTCGCCAGCGGATGCGCACAGTGCGTCCTCGCTCGAGCAGCAACGTCTCCTCGACATCGACGCTCAACCTCTTGAGCAGCAGCGACAGCGACGACGTGTCGTCGTTTGACGGGCGATCCGACTACTACAGCGACCGTCCGTCCTCAGCGTCGTCGTCGTTTGCGTCGAATGGACTGCGACGGCGCGCTGCACCAGCGCGAATCTTGACCGTTCATGGACCATCAACGATGCCAGCGCCAGTGCCGAAGGTACCGGTACGCGACAGCGAGTGGCTCGAGTGCTTTGATCCAGTGTCAGGGAGCGTGTACTACTACAGTCAGGTCACAGGCGAGAGTCGATGGGAGCGGTAGGACGAAATCCGAGCAGCAGCAACGCTGCTGGCGTACAGTGCAAGACAAACACACATTCAAGGCACTTGTCTAGGCTATCGATACCGTTGCATCCCAGTCTGTCCATCTATCTATCTCCGCGTCGAGCCCTTAGACCTTGCCGGCATAGCGATGCGTGAGCTTGTAGCTCGTGTCGAGCGACTTGAGCAGCGACTTGCCAGTCGAGTCGAGTGCCGCGTAGAGCTGCTCTTTCTCGTACGTCGAGCAGATGTCTAGGAGCGCGAAGACACCGGGTCGGAGCTTCTGCTGCAGCGCGACCGAGAGGTTGTCGCGCGTCACGCTCAGCAAGTACGACAGCATGAGGTACACCACGTGCTTGCGCAGCTGTGCGTCGTGCTCTTTCATGTAGCCATACAGCCGTGCGAGGTTCGAGCTCCACTCGGCGCACTGAGCCGTCCCCACGCCATCAGCATCCTTGTCACTCGACGCAACGATGAGGAGCTTGAGCAGCGCGTTCGCGGCTTGGATGATGTGCGGCGTGCCGTTCACGAGCGACGCAAAGTGGTGACGCACGATGCGCAGCAGCAGCGTGTACGAGAGCATCCAGATCTCGTGGACCTGCGCACCGGTGAAGCGCTTTGCGTCGTAGTGCGCAGTCGCCGCGAGCAGCGGCTGGAAGCCAATGAACACGTGTGCGAGCTCGTGCGTCTTCCATGAAAAGAGCTCGGCTTTGCTGAAGAAGAGCACAAAGACCTGGAGCGTCCAGGTACAGAGCTCGGCGCGTTCGCGTGCGTCAGTTGCTGATGCGATCGTCACGAGCGCAAGCGCGCGGCTAAAGTTCTCGATCAAAGCGGCGACGATCGCGTCCTTGTGCTGGTTCAGGAGCTCGCGGCGGACCGAGCTGAGCTTCCGGTCGCCCTGGAGCAGGAGACAGAGCGCTTTCAGAGCGCTCACAGCGCGCATTGGCTCGAGCGCCTTCACTTCCTTCGACAGCGTCGCGAGGAGCAAGCGCGACTCGTCCTTGTTTGCATGGAGCACGAGCGCTTGGAGCGCCTTGTGGGCGTCCGTGCGTTCGCTTGTACTCAGTCCAGTCTTTGCGACGAGCGAGAGCGCGACTGCGAGCAAGCAGCCGTACGACTCGACCCTGATCGACGGCCGGAACGCGCCAAAGTGGTGGCAAAAGGTCACGTAGAACTGCCACGCGTCCTGCGGTCGCTCGTCGCGGACAACTGCGTCCATTGCATGCGCGAGCGTCGCACTGAGCTCGCTCGACAAGATCACGTGGAGCGCGTGCGCTTGCGAGCTCTCTGTCGATTTCGACGGCTTGAGCGCCTCGGCGGTCGCAGCGCGGTACTTGACGAGCGCACCGAGCACAACGAACGACGTCGTCTCATCGAGTGACGCTGTCGCTGCGCTTGTCTTCTGCTGCTGCTGTAGCAGCGTCACGAGGGACGCAATGAACGTGTGCTCCGCGGCGCCGACCTTGCGACCGACAGAGTTGGCGCCACTAAGGCGCAGATCAGCGAGTGCTTCGACGATGCGTGCACTGCGCAAGAGCGTCTCACTGCGCAACGCCTTTGGACACACGACAGAACTCAAGAGCTCACCAACAAACGCGTCTGCTTTGACTGTGTCGTCGAGGTAGAAGCTCAGAATCGCCGTTAGGAGCGACGGCGCAGCGACGGAACTGGCAGTGGTGCTCGTTGACGCAGCAGCTTGCACAAAGACAAACTGCGCGCCGGCGTCAATGCGCTGACGCACTGCACTCGTCGTCGTCGGCGGCGCAACTGCGATCGCAATACGCTTGAAGTGCGCTTGCAGCCAGCCAAGGACGCTCTCAAGCGTCTGTTGGGTGGCATTCTGTGTCGTGGACGTCGAGGCGATCGCTTCATAGAGCGCAAGCGTCTGCACAAGCAGATCGCCACTCTGCTTGACGTCCAAGTACGACGCTGGGAGACTCGTGAGGAGTGCAAAGAGATGCGTTGTCGTCGCAAGCGATGCTGCTGCTGTGTCACTGCTGCGCCAGCTGCTTGCACACTCGGCGACGAGCGTGGCCAACACGGTTGGAGCTGCGGCTTGGAACGCGCGGATCTCGTAGAACGCGGCTTCACGCACGATGCGCGTCGCAGGACCATCGACGACTGCCTCGCTCTCTTCGCGCACGTACGCAGTCACGAGCACGCGCAAGAGCTCAGTGGCTTTGGTCTCGGACACGACGTCGAGCAACTCGGGCAAGTAGAACGCCACCGCGTCCCAGCACTTGGACGCGATCACGTGGTCCACAACGAGCAACGCGACGCGCTCGAGCTCAGAGGCACTTGTGCTTGCGACGTCCGACGCATGGCGAATGCTCGTGGCTTTGCGGAGCCAGAAGATACAGAGCTTGATGATCCCAGTCGAGTCGAGGCTGTTGGTTGGCGCTGTTGACTTAGCCTTTGTCGACTTTGTGGACTTTGTCGACTTAAGCAGCGTCGTCTGGAGCAGCGCGTCCATGGCGCCACTCAAGCTGCGCTGCTTGAGCGCGGCGAGGATCACATCAAACGTCTCGGCTCGGACACTCGGCAAGACGTCGTAGAACGACAGGAGCTCGCCAAAGAGCCCAAAGAGCTCGCGCTCGCTCGCTGTGAACACCACTGCTGCTTGCGACGGCTTCGTTGTTGCTGTGAGCTGCGCACCGATCGGTGCAAACAGCGCGGCGTGGGTCTTGAGCACGAGCGACGCGACTTTGCTCTTTGTCTGCGGCGTCACGTGCACTTCTTGGAGGAAGAGCTGGAAGACAAAGCGCACGAGACCGATCGCAAAGACGTCACTGGTGCTGCTACTAGTGCACAGAGCAGCGCACTGGTGCGTGAACTGCGTCCAGAGCACGTCGAGCTGGCCAGGTGGGAGCGTGAGGAACGCGCGGCGGAGCGCTGCTTCGCATGGCGCGTGCGACACGAGCGCGTAGAGCCCTTCACTCGCGCGCTTGGCCGTCTCTGTCGCCATCATCGCATGCAGGAACTTGTCCAAGAGCCGCATCGACTCGTACGACTGCACGAGGTCGACGACGCAGGTGCCAGTGGCACGGAGGACGCCAGTGAGGGCACTGGACGCCGCCGTCTTGTGCACCCGGACGTGACCGCCCAAGAGCTCAAAGATCGCGACGAGCGAGCTGTTGACAAGGTTCGGTGAGCACCGCACGGCGCTCGAGAGCGTCGCGCACTGCGCTTCTACGAGCGCAAGTGGTGCGCCATCCGCTTCAGCGCCGTCTCGAGTGTTCACGCGGTGGACAAACGTCTTGAGGATCGTCTCGAGCGCGTCAAACTGCTCACGCTCATCCGTGTCTTCAGTCACGCGGTAGACGTCGGCAGCGCAGAGCGCGTGGAAGAGCGCTTCGTACAGCGTCACGAGCAGCGTCTTTGCGGCGTCTGCGTCGGCGGCGAGCTGCTCGGCAGCGAGGAACGCGACTGCGCAGAGCTCGGCCCAGAACTTGAACGGCGAGTACGTCGTCGAGGCCGTCGCAATGACCGTCGCCGCGCGCTTCTTGCTTGTCTTGAGGTCGGTCTTTGTGTCTTCGATCTTCACGTGCGCTGCGGCGCGGATGCGGAGCGCGAACGCACCGACGAGCACTTGCATGAAGCCGCCAGTCGCGCTCTTGAGGCTCAGCGCCACGTCCGGGTCGGATAGGAATGCCTTGAGCTCGTCAAAGAGGTTCTTCTGGTACGACACGAGCGCCGACGCCGCAGCGCTGTTGCTGGCGTTTGCGTTGTGCTTGCGGCGCTTCTTGCTCTTGCTCGCGTCGCCATTGGCGTCAGTCGGTGCCGTTGTCGAGGCGCTTGGATCGACAACGCCGTGTGCGTCGACGTGGCGCCAGAGACTCGTGTGCACGAGCGCGCCGTCGAACGCGCGGATGTGCTCGGCGTCAAAGAGCGCGTCGACGACAATGCGGTCGAGCAGTGCGACGACAGACGCAACGCCTTGCGCCTTGAGCGCTGTGAGCGCGTGGCGATAGCCGATGATGTCGCGCAGTGACGTCTTTGCGACTGCGAGGAAGACCTTCTTCTTGTTCACTTGCGAGCGCTGGAGCTCGTGGAAGACGCGCAAGAGCGCGTGCATGAGCGCCACGTACTCGCTTGAGACAGCATCTGCACTGCTACTGCTGCTCTGTGCTGCAAGGCGTGCGAACGAAGCAGTCAATGCGCGGTGCAGGAACTCGGTGAAGACGTTCGTCGGTGGCTTGTAGAGCTGGAACGTCGGCACTGCGTCTGCGTGACTGGTACCGTCGACTGGCGCGGACGTCGGAAGCCCAAAGAGGTAGAGGAACACGTGCTTGACATCGAGCAGGACATTGAGCTCATCACTGCTGCTGCTGCTCTGCGCTGTGCTCGCTTTCTCGAGCACGTCTGCCATTGCTGCGAGCAGCAAGTTGCTCGAGTTTGTTGGAATCGCAATCGCGTCGCTGTGCTTGCGCGTCGCAAAGACGTTGAGCGCGAGCCGCAGCAAGCGCAGTCCGTGCGTCGTTTGCTCTGGGCGTTCAGTATCATCGCGACGGGCTTTCGTGAGCAGGAAAATCGCAAAGTGCACGGCTTCCGTCACGATGCGGTGCCACGACACATTGAACTCGCGCTCAGCGGCATCGAGCAGCTTCGACTGCGGCGCAAGGAGAGCGAAACCTGTTTGTATGAGCTGCGCGTCGTTGTCATAGCCTCGGCGTGTCTGCTTCCAGCGCGCGAGCGCGAGCGTCGCATCCCATGGGAACGCTTCCTGCGCTGCGGTCGTCGACGTCGTCCGCGCCATGGTCGTCCTTTGACGTCGCTTTGCGTGATGCCAACCAATGCCCAGCTCGTCACAAATCACAATAATAAACCAAATGTTTAGCAGCATCAATGTATTGGAGTAGAAAGCATTATTTCAATTGAAATGAGCCAGACATTACGTGGGCCACATATCTGTACATTATCCTATATCTTTAAAAAATCGGACATTGTATCTGATAAATGACATTGAAGCAACGTCGAACAGAAGTGTTGTCGCTCACCGAGACTATGACCGTTGTCGTGCAACACTGAACGCGCATGAACTCATTCGCGCTGGAGCTCGTGCTTGCTGGTGAAAAATAGCAATTGCTATTGTTCACTAGCAAATATCGTCTTGTTGCATACATCGCCGCCTTCGCAGCAGAAGAACGAGATCGCAAAGAGCGTCACAGTCGTCACTGTCAATCAGTGCAGAAGATCACCTGCGTCTCCATGACGTCAAAGATCACCCAAGTGTTTGAGAACACACCGACTGCAGCAAAGGTGGTCGTTGGAGCTGCAGTTGCTGGAGCTGCTGCTGTGCCGCTGATTGGTGCTGCGGCGGGTGCTGCTGTGCCCTGGGCAATGGCGACGTTTGGAACGATCGTACCGGGCGTCGGCACGATCCACGCAGCAGGAGGTGTCGCTGCGACGCTGCAGTGGGCATCGACTGCGTTCACGGGCGCTTCCGCGGTGTACGGCGCAGTGGCGGGCACTGCTGCAGCTGGCGCAGCAACTGCAGCGATGAGTGCCACTGCGACAGCGAGTGAAGGCGCCAGCACAGTCGAAGAGGCTCAAGTCACTGCAGACGCTGAAGCAGATGTTGGCAGCGAGACGAAGTGTAACGCAGCTCTTGAGACGACGGTATCACGACTCTAAGGCGAAAAGACAGTGGTGCACAGGAGCAATGCGTTATGTAGCAAGCGACGCAGCTCAACAGAGTCCCCTCATTCGTCATGCATGGTGCTGCGGATGGACTTGCCGTGAGAACAACCATACCAAGCAAAGCGACAGTGCTCGATGACGCCCTTAGGTAGACAGTCCGAGGCGATCGAGGAACGCTAGCCATGGCACCACACGCTTATCATCCTCACTCTGTTCGCCCTCGAGCGCTGCATCAGAGCTCAACCAGCCCAAGGCGCGCGTTCGCTTCCGAAGACTCGCTTCGATCTCGATCCATTTGCTGTCGCACGTCTCGCAGAGCAGCGCGAGTCGTCGTCGCAGCTGAGACTCGGCCGTACTCCCAAGACTCGAGCTCGCATGGCGTAGTCCTGAGAGGAGCATTGCAATGTCGACCGCCGAGAGCGTGGCGCTGCGATTGCCATCGCCTCCTTCGCTCTTCAAGAGCGTACTAAACGCCTCGAGCGAATCAAGTGGCCTCGCATCACCATGGAGTCTGGAGACGACGCGGTGCAGCTGGGAGCGCTGACTCGGCAACGTCTTCTCGAGCAAGAGCTGGCGCAGCGCTCGCTCCAGTTGCGAGAGTGTCATGACGTCGTGAAACTTGCCCCAGTCCATTTGCTTCGGCTCGGGTCGCTCAAAGACAGATGAGGGCGAAGGCGATGGCTCTAGGACAAAGAGCGACGCGAGCGTCTTGAGAACGTGCGGCGATGTCACTGGGAGGAGCCGATGCGGCGCGACTTGTTCCACGAGGTCGCGACTTATAGCAATCTCGACGCACAGTCGTCCGAGCAACCGCGGTGGCTCTGTGCTACTGTCGACAATGCTAGCAAAGACGTAGCCTGACATCGCGTGCGTCCTGACGATCTGCTCGATCACAGTACGCATGGACACGGACGCAGAGCCGACGACTGTCGGCTCAAGCGAAGCCATCGCTGCCCGGAGCTGCACCTCGAGCGAGTACGTGTCGAGGAACTGGCGAAACGAAGCGCTCGCATCGACTTCAAACGACTGAGCGCGCTGCTGCGGCGGCGCGACAAAGTAGCCGCCAGGCGACGCTGCGTTTGGTAGCGTGAGTGGAACGTGAACGCTCGGAAAACCCATGAAGCGGTACGTCACGTCCAAACATGGTCGCGAGTGGCGAGCAGCAGTCGTTGTGTCGGCGACAAACGTCTTCATGAGCAAGAGCGCAAGGACGCGGATCGTGACGGACGCCGTGCGCTCAGCGCCAGTCTGGCGCAGCGCTGCGTATGCATGCGCTGCAGTAGTGAGTGGCGTGGTCTGGCGCGCACACCTGCTGCTAGGAGGCAGAACGGACTTGTAGAACATATCGACTGGATGGGCGAGCGACTGCTCGAGCCGGATGCTGCCAATGCGCGCTTGTGTGTGCGGCTCGCGCAGTGCGAGCGTCGCGGCGCAGTGTCCGCCACGCGCGAGGAAGAGCGCGTTGAGGTCTGCATCTGCGACTGCGACGAGCGTCATTGAGCCCACGTGCAGACGCTGGACTTCGATGTGGAGCGTCCGCGACGCGAGCGAGCGGAAGAACGCAGCATCCTGGCACGTCTTGTACGTGATCTCAAAGTCCAGCGGCACGACCATCGGCGACGACGGATCATCGCCACGAGCCACGGAGAGCACAGGCGAGACCTGCGATTCGAAGTCGTAGTAGTCGCACAGGACTACGAGTGACGCTGAAGGACTCGCGGACGATGATGAAGCGAGCAACAGCGATGGGTCGTGCAAGCGGAGCTCGCTCAGTACGATCGCAATGACGTTGAGAGGGTCACGCGCGTCGAAGTCGCTTGGCGCGAATGCGGCTGGCGATGATGCAGACTCAAGGCTAGCACTGCTGTTGCCCTTGCTATCGACCATCGCGCCGCTCGAGACGCCAGGACTGTGGCTCTTGCTGCCATCGCCACCGTCGGCATGGAGCAGCCATGCGCTGCTCTTTGTCGCCTGAAGCGCTCGGATCTGCGCGAGGTACACCGTTGCGCGGTCTTCGGCTTTGCGAAGCTTGCGCCGCAGCACTTGCATCTGCTGCGCGTGCTGGAGCGCCGCACTCGCGATCTGCGCCTGCGCGTCCTCTTTCACGAGCGCAGTCAGCTCTGCGGCTTTTGCAAGGCGCTGCTGCTGCAGTGGGTCTCTCTGTGCAGTCAAAGCCTGGCACTTGGAGCACAGCTGCACTGGTGGCGCACTTGACGATGACGACGACGACGATATCTCTGAGACGCTCGCCATGAACGACGTGAGCTTGCCTGCTGCATTCGCCTGAGTGCGCATGTCCTTGAGCGCGCGTCCAAGCGCAACGAGGAGCTCTTTGTCGCCTGGCGACGCGTAGAACCGGAGCTGGAGCTCGGCAATGTCCTGCGCCATGCGGTGGCGCTCACACGCGAGCTTGCTCTGCTCAAGCGCTTCGGCTTGCTCGACACTCGCGGCTTCGAGTGTTTGGATGCGCGTACGGAGCTGCGAGTGTGTCTGGCACGCGACGTTTACGTCCTGACGCGCGCACTGGAGCTCAGTCTCGAGCCTCTGGGTCGTTGCTTCGAGATGCGCGATCCAGAGGTTCTTCGTCTGGAGATCGGTCGAGAGCGCGTCGAATGGTCGGGAGCTGAGCGTCGCGACCGCGTCGTGGAGCTTCGCGCTCTCGCTCCGTAGCATGTGCGTCTCTTGCCGCAAGGCGTCGTTCTCCCGCGCCAAGTCGGTCTGAGCGTCGATCGCTTGCTGCTGCTCGACGAGCTGCTGCTGGGCACTGAAGAGCTTGGCGTTCAGCGCCTCGATCTGGCTGAGACTCTGTTGATGTAGCGCTGCTTTCGCGCGCAAGCGGTCCTCGAGGCGGTGGAACCGCGCTTCGAGGAGACTCATCTGCCGCATGTGGCTCTGCAGACTGCGCTCAAGTGCGTCGTGCTCGGTACTGGCAATGTTGTTGCTACGTAGCGACTGGTTCTCCGCGTTTGCACTGGAGCTCTTGAGTGAAGAACTCGCTTGCTCCTGTCGCAGCAGCTCGTTCTCGTGACGCAGGCGATCGAGGTCGAGGTCGAGCTCGCTCAAGCGCATCTTGAGGTCGCGCAAGAGTCCGACGAGCTGCGGTGACTGCGTTGATCGAGACGTTGATGGCGATTCATTGCCACTCGCGTCGTTGAGTGCGTCAGACGCAGCTTCTGTCTGCGTACTGCTGTGTGTGATCTTACTCGCGCGAGCCGACGCTGGCTGAGCGCGCGTGGACTTGCTGGCACTGCCTCGGCGGTCCCGTTTCGCTGCAGATGTCGGTGTCGAAGCTGCACTGCGTGGTCGCCCATCAGCCTACACGAGCGAGCGATACACATAGAGCAAGTGGCTGTCACGATCCTGAGACTCCTTCCTCGTGGTGATAGAGGTAGTGGAACACGTCCGACGGACCTGATAGAGGCGCAGCTCAAGGTCGCGGGTCCGCGCAACGAGTGCTCGGTTCTCCTCAAGGAGCTGCTTTGTAAAGACATCGTTGTTCGGCAAGGCTCGGTCGTACTTGACAGTTGTCATTGCTCTATGCGCGCGCATGGGCATGAGCATCTTAGTGCCAACGGCTACTTTGTCTCTGTGTTATCGTCCATCAAAACAACGCAACAGCTACACAAAGACGCACTTGCGAAGAGCGCGCTCGCCATCATGCAGCCGTGCGTGGAGCTCGTCGTTTGCAGCGAGCACTTGCTCGTAGCGCGCTTTCCAGTCCATTGCAGCTGCTGCTTCCGCATCGTGGGTGACAACAACGACATCTGCGACCGACGCTCTCGCTGCAGTAGCTGCAGTCGGATGCGCTTTCGAGGTCGCGAGTTTTGGTGGTTGCGTCTTTTGCTTGAGCTGTGCATGTTGCTGTTGCTGTTGCTGTTGCTGTTGACGCTGTTGTTGTTGTTGCTGTTGCGGCTGCTGTTGCTGCTGAGTTGGCGCTGACGACGCTGTGTCGGAGCATACCATCGCGCGCAGTGGCGCTGTCGTCCCCATCTCGCTTGCGCTGAGCAGTCGCAATGGCACCGACTGATCGACAACCGACTCTGATGCCGGCGGTTGCCAAAGAGTCGCGTGGTGCCGCCAGACGTGCGGTAGTATGTCGCTGAAGCGACGCTGTCGTGCTAAGATCTGGTGCGCAAGATCGCCGCAACGCCATGGCGTGCTTGTGTCTGCTCTTGCACCGTGATGGCATGCTAGGATGCGCTATGGACGTGCGCGTTGTGTTGCAGGACGTCGTGTAGCGTCGAGTCACCACGATGTTGCGGCTTAGGACGCGGCATCCACAGCCTTGTCGGGTTCAACTGCGACGTCTCGCATTCTGGCGTTCGTTCTTGCGCGCATGCGACGATCGCCATACAAACATCATTGTGGCTGGTTCGGCGACACCAGCACAGAGCCGCCGCACTAGGACTTGTGTACTAGAACTTGTGCTTCAGCGCATTGTCGTTTGACAAGCGTTCAGAGCTGACGGATGGCTTCGCTTTTGCAAAAAGATCGGGTTTGAACTGGATCGTTCGATACAAACATCAAGTCTGGCAACTGACTTGCAATTTGTATGGGAATGGCGGCTGCAACAAGTGTTGGACGCATTTTGATGTGCCAGCAATAGGATCCGGCTCTTTTGACAACAAATGTGCAAAATCCAAGTCCATGATTTGCATTGTGAAAATACGACAGAAGTGCGATTTGTTGATTTGTTGTTATGATGTATGTTTTTGTAACCCATGTTTGATCGCACAAAAATGCAGATTTACAGAAATACGCATATGCGACACCAGCCCTCGTTTTTTCAGTCGATTCATTCAAAACCAATGGTCGCTCGCTATGTTTTTGCTGTCTTCTTCTTCTGCGTTCAATCAACACTCTGGTGTTGCGTTGTGTGGGTGAGTTGTGTCGCCGTAGCCCCTGGTTCTTGCTCTTTTGGCATAGCGTGCGCTGTGCTGGCGAGAAGTGCGTGAGTGAGGTCGACAGAGTTCGCTCGCTCGAAACCGAGGATAAGACCACCATCCCTAGTTCTCGTCGTTTCGACGGGGCAAATCCATACAAACACCAAGTCAAAGGGGCGCCTCGAACAGCACTCGGACCAACACGCTCTCTCGCTCATTGGTAAACTGTGTCCATCACGCTGCACGCACTACTTTCCCGCTATTCTACCGACTTTTGTATGCTCGGCAGACAAGCGCAGTGACATACGCGTGCCTTCAAGGTACGTACTGGCTCTGCCACACCGACCCTTTTCAGCCGGGCAAAAAGTGACGCAGGATTGTACAGCATACTGAAAGCAAGTGCATCATTCGTGTGGCGCACACAAGCAACAAAGCAGTGTGCTTGGAGCACGTGTGCGCGTTTTGCCCTCGCTCAACTCATTCCCGAATCTCTCGCGTCGGCGCCAAGTCCAGACAGACAGCGCCGCTCGCGAACACCACTACCACCCGACTTCCCCCTTCACGCGCTTCTCTCTCTCAATCGATCGATCGATCGATCGATTCATCAGCACCATCCAGTATGCTCTCGATGCACGCACACACAGACACCACGACTGGGAGCACGCCGCGTACGAGCTCGCCACTGAACGGCACGGCGCTCCGCGCCTCGTTCTCGCGCCGCGCGTCAATGTCGTCAGCTGACGCTGCAGCGATCGCTGCCGCCGCAACGAAGAAGGGCGTCGACCCAAAGATCCTGAAAAAGCTTTCGGCGTCCGTGTCGCAGTGCCAGGGTTCGCGCAAGAACCTGTCGTACGTCGTGTCGGTCGAGACGCTCGTGCCCGGTGCGCGCGCGTTCCAAGAGGAACGCGAGTCGTGTCTCGTCGTCACGCGATCATTCGACGACTTCATGCGCTTCCGCAAGTCGCTGCTCACGCGAGTCGGGAGCAAGTTCGACCCGTCCGTGCTGTTCTCGGTCGTCAGCCGCGGCAGTAGCGGCAAGTGCCACTGCGAAGGACGCGGCAAAGGCTGTGCGTTCGACGCGTCGTACTCGCTGCTCGAGCGCATGCGCTTCTCGCGCATGTCGTTCCTCGGTCTCGGCACAACGACTGAAGCCGACCTGGAGAAGCGGCAGCTCGAGATGAACAACTTCTTGCGCATTGTCTTCGCTGTGCTCCACCGCATGCAGCCGAGCGCGTGGAAGAGCGAGTGCCTGTTCCTGCGCGACGTGCTCGCGTTCTTGGAGGTTGAGGAGACGTTCTTCGAGCAGATTGAGGAGCTGCTCAAGCTCAAGAGCCGTCAGCTCGGGCTCCAGGGCTGGAAAGCGCACTCGCGCGACACATTCGGCTCGGGCATCCGGATGTGAGCGTCCCAGCCATCCTCTCCTCCCATTGTTCCGCACACACACATCGTCATCATCATCTGCGCCGGCCGCCGATCCACGATCGAAGTGCCTCGCCACCGCCGCCGCCACTGCTGTCGTCGCCATCTCCACACACACACCCAGCCATCCTTATTTACTCCTGTCCAGCACGCGCTCCGCCTCTACAAGCTGCAGAGATGCGGTCGAGCACGTGCAGCTACCATCTTATTTATTCGACCCCTAACTATGAAAACAAACACACGTTCTCCCCACTACATGCGTCACAACATGTTGCTTGCTGGATGTACGCAACAACAACAACTTGCCAAGCCTTGCCTCGACGAGACGCAACCAAGCTCGAGACAACACCACCAGCACAGGTTGCCTATGATCGTGCAAAAGCAGTCAAGTCAAGTCGTGCATGACTGCTTGAAGTTGGCAAAATGGAATGCGGGTACAGTACTTGCTCGTCGAGTTGTACTGACTGATACCTCATGCCTCATGCCTCATGCCTCATGCCTCATGCAGCAGGATCCAACACACACACACTTGCTTGCTGGTCGGCACAGCGCTCAGTTCGCGCGCGATGAAGGTGGGAACGTGACTTGGCGCAGCAGATCCATCGGACCGTTCGGCGCCATGAAGAGCGCGCGCTGTGCCTCGGAGCGCACGAAGAACGAGCCGACGAAGCCGATCGAGTTCACCTCGATGCCGTCAACGCGCTGGCAGCGGCGCGGAATGACAAACAGAAACGACTGCGTGAGCACCAAGTTGTACGCGACTGGAAGCGTAGAGGCGCCACTATCAGCAGACGGCGGATACGTCTCCGCGTTCAGCGCGCGCTGCACTCTGTCGTGGATCGCGACCAAGTGATCTGCCAGCCGGCGCGCAAACAACATATCAGTCGTTCAGTTGTTGCTGCGTGAGTCCAGCGATTAGCACTTGCTACTTGATGCGCGCACGTTCCATCAACAGACAACCGCACACACCTGCAGCTTCGAGGCTCTCGTTGTCGGTCTCGGTCTCCGTGACACCAATGTCGATGCGGTGCAGAAAGTGGAGGAACGGGAGCTCCGGCAAGTCCACGATGTCGGTCTTCGAGTAATTCTCGAGGCGCTCGTGGATGAACTGAAGAAGCGGCGGCTACAACAGCAAGAGACTCGCGTAAGGGATCAAGCAATAGCGCTGTACGAGGAGAGCAAGTGTTGTTGTTGTTGTTGTCGCACCATGTCCATGCCTGTGAACGCCTTCAGCGACGGATACGACATGAGCTGCATGTGCTTGTGCGGCTGACTAGACATCCATCCACGGGGCAAACAACATACAAAGCCACCCAGTCCGACGCTTGACTACGCATGCCAAGTGGGTGTGATCAAGTCGCTCGTAGCAGACGCACCTCGCGCCGCTCTCGTAGCCGCAGTTGAAGAACGCGAACGCGTCGAGGTCGCGCATCGCAGTCCACATCGCGCGCAAGTCGGCGCGGTTTAGCGGCGCTTCTTGCGGCTCAAACGCGATTGTTGGGAGAACGACCTATGCGTGTGTGTGTAGACGTCCAAGCAGTTCGAGTGAGTGTTCTGTGTGTGTGGTGGAGCAAACAAACTAAAAGATCCAAGACGCCATGATCGACATAGCGATCATTCACACTCAAGCAAGAGCGTACATGTTCGCCCACGACGTTGAACTTGTTGAGCACGAGGTTGTGTGTGCCGTGCACTTGCGTGATGAAGAGGTCGCACTCGAGGTGCTCCTCTGCAAACGGGTCTCGGAACGATGGCGGCACGGACGATGGTGCCTGCTCGTTCTCTTTGCTCTTATCGTTTGAGGTAGAGGGCGGTGCAATAGCAACTGGCTTTTGAATCGAGCTCTGCGCCTGGAAGAGTAAGTAGCGCACGCCGTTGTCAGCAGCGGGTGGCAAGAGCTCGACGCTAGCAGCGATGCGCTTGAGCGCACCGGTCTGCGCCGCGCGCTCGGTCACTTCGAGCACAGTCTTCCGAAGCATGTTCTCGATGTCGTGCGTGCGAATATGTGTGATACTCGATTATATCACTCTCCAGTTTTGAGAGGATAGTGAAAAAAGAGTGAAATACACATTGTACGAAATCACAGAAAGACAGAAGCTATACTCTGTCTTTCTGTGAGTGTATAGCTGTAACTGTATAATGTATAGCTTCGAATGTATAATGTATAGCTGAAGTGTATAGCCGCAGTGTATAATGTGCACTTTGTACGACATAAACTGTAATATGATCGTACTTTATCAAAGTGAAACAGTAGCTCTTGAGTCATCAGCCTGCCCACCAACCGAATGAGCGCATTACGACACCAGCGCCAGTGCTTGCAAGCATCATCAGCTGTCTATCGCTCTCTCTCGGTCTCGCGTCCTCACGTGCGTTCGCATCACCTCGAACGCTCGATGACCATGGCGACTGCTACTGCGAACGGCAACAAGAAGCGCAAGCTCGCACTCGCGGCACCGGCAACAGCGACGACGGTCGCAACCGAGTTCAACCATGGCTCGGAGCGCAAGAAGCAGCGCGTCGAGCAGGTCGCGTCGGTCGCAAAGGACGTCATGATCCGCTTGCTCTCTGCGAACTTGAGCTACGACGTCATGGACAATGAGTACGAAAAGCTCGTGCAGCTCACCCAGGCGCACCCAAAGTTCGACAAGCTCTTCAGCTTTCCGTCCGACACAGAGGCTGGGTGGGTCAAGCCCAAGGCAAAGAAGAAAGCGAGCCACTTGCGCGTCGTCGCGATCGACTGCGAGATGTGCGTGACTGCGCCGCTCGCAAGCGGCCAGCGCGTGTCGAACGCGCTCTGCCGTGTCTCGGCAGTCGACGGTGACGACATGATCCGGAATATCATCTCGGACTACATTGTGCACCAGCCGGAGCCCGGCTCGCGCATGCTCGACCCCAAGACCGACATCCACGGCATCACTCTCGACATGATCGCGCAGTCAAAGATCTCGGTCGCGAAGGCGCAGAAGCAGCTGCTCAAGTACATCAACGCCGACACGATCATCGTCGGCCACTCGGTCCACGGCGACCTTGCAAGTCTCCGCCTGGACCACCGCCGCGTGATTGACACAGCGATGATCTACCAGCGCAAGGGCGAGTCGACGCGCAGTACGCCAGGACTCAAGTGCCTCACAAAGTTCCTCCTCGACTTTGAAATGCCAGACGGCCACGACAGTACGATCGACGCCCAGGCGTCGATGCTCGCGGCCAAGTACGCGGCGCGCCACGAAGTCGGCGCGATCATTCCATCGAGTCTCGAGCTCCACGGTCCAAAGGACCCAGCTGAGACGCGTGGCCGCGACCGGCGCAAACGCGACGATGCCGTCTCAGTGCCACGACCAACGCGGACGCTCGACCCGTCGCTCCTCGCCGCAATGGCAGAGCAGCGCGCTGCCGACCGAGCGGCCGACAAAGCCGCGGTTGCAATTGCGCGGTCGTGCCGCTTGCGCATGCACCGCATCCCCAAGGGCGTGACGAGCCACGACATTGAGCAGTTCTTCCTCAAGACGACGAATATCGTGCCGACTGCAGTCGAGTCGATCCAGTGGCTCCCGAACCAGAACCGCGGGTCGTGCAACGTCACGTTTGCGTCGACTGCGCACGCATCGTTGGCGTTTGAGACCGCCGAGCTTCCTGGCGACAAGGTCACGAAAGTCACGCTCGACTCGATCGGTCGCAGTCAGAAGAACGTCGCAGTCACGAACAGCAAGGGCACAGTGTTCTCGAACGTCATGCTCGGCGTGCTGTAAGTGGATTTGTCGCGCACGTCAAGCGATACGGTGCACTTACACTGCACATAAGAGATACAACGAGGTGATGATAAATAGTAGATAGAGTAGACACTTGCATGCCATCGCTCAGCTCACGGTCTCTCTTGGTCTCTTGCTCTAGCTCTCTTAGACGTCGGCAGTCGATGGCTTGACGCCACTGCTTGCTCCTGCTGTCGCGACGAGTAGTTTCTTCTTCGTCGCAGCAGCGTGTTTGTAGAACTTGGCGTCTTTCTCAGCGGCGAGGCGCCGCTGCTCTTCGAAGAACTGCTGCTCGTGCTGGAGCTTGAGCAGCTCGCGCTTCTCTTTCTCCACGAGCCAGTTCTGGAGCTTTGTCTGCTTCTCGATCGCTTTGCGCGACAGCTCGAGCTCGCGCTCGACGTCGCCAGCGCTACTCTTACTTGGAGGCGCATCGGTCTTCCAGTCCGTCGCGCTGCTGCCTGGCTTGTCAGTTCCTGACGTTGTGCGTCCACGGACACGATAGAGCAGATCTGACGCTGGCGAAGCAACGGGTGCTTTGCCAGGCGCGCCACTGAATGAGCCAGGCGACCGCAGCAGCGGTGCTGTTGAGCACGTTGGCCATCAGCAGTTAGTAGTGTGCGCATGGATGTGCATCATGAGATAGCGACGAGTCCAGACACGTACGTGGCGGCCGACTGGGCTTGACCACACTGTTTTTCCCAACACTGCTACTGCCATCTGGACAGCCAGACAACGTTGCACTTGCACTGCTGCTTCCGACCGCTGCGCTCTGGAACACGCGCGTGTGGATGCTCTTGAGCTCGTCTTCTTCGATCTCGAAGCGAAAGAAGCGGTCAGACGCGTCCTTGAGCTGCCGTAGCGTACTCTCGAGTTGCTGCAGTACACAACCAGGCACAGTAACGTGTCAGTTGTGAGTCGCATCGCTCGCTCTCACAGACGTGGTGATGCTCTACCCATCGTCGACACTCATCAACTCTCGAGAGTTCATGCTCTCCTTACCTGTTTGGCGAGCACGACGCTTGGATCGAGTGTTGCACCGCCACTGGTACTGCTGGTTGAGCACTCACTGCCACTTCCAGACGCTCGCAGCCGTAGCTGTGCGATCTCGCGCTGTTGCTGCTCAGTCTGGATCTTGAGGTCTGTGTTTTCATTGAGCGCGTGCACGAGGCGAGCGCGCAGATCACTCTCGTCCAGCTCGTCGCTGTTGTTGTTGTTGCTATTGTTGCTGCCACTCGCCGCTCCACTCGAGCCTTTGAGTAGCCGCACAACGTCGCGGAGCTGTGCGAGCTTGGTCTCGAGCTTCTCGACGTACGCAGGGTTGATTTCGCGCTGCTCGTTCACGCGCACAGTGACCATGACTTGCTTTGCACGGTCGGCAAACTTGAGCGTCGAGATCGACTCGTCGATGCAGTCGAGCGACGGCGAGAGCGTCGCAATGATCTTTGTCTTTGTGTTGCCGCCGAGACTGTCTTGGAGGAGCCGCGTGAGCTTCGAGTCTCGATACGGCACGTGCCGAGTGCCAGTGGCAGCAGCAGCGCCAGTGGACTTGGTAGACAGCGACGCAATGCACCGCCCGAGTGTGTGGAGACTCAAGTTGATATTCGTCATCTCGGAGATGTGATGCGTCTGTGTCCGTAGCAGCGCCATCGCGTGTGTTAGCCCACAGTCCGAGTCTAGAGACAAGCTTAGCTAGCGCACTCGTACGCACCAGCATCGCAGCTTCTGCGTTCCATTTCTCGGACCCAGCGAGGTCGACGAGGTTGAACTTGGACTTGAGCACGGACCCGTCCTTCTTGCGCTGCTCGAGCAAGAGCTGGAACACACTATGGCTCCGACTGCTCACTTGGTTCATGTGCGTCGAGCGCACGGCGCGGTGCTGCTCGCCGCACTGGAGCAGTGTGAGGCAGTCGTGGACGCTCGCAACGGCGTACTCAGAAAGACCGTCGACGTAGATGCCGTGCGTGCGGTCTTCGTGGATCTCGAGCGGCGACGTCATGCTGCTGTCGCGGAGCAAGTCAAAGATCTGTTCGTTGTAGATCTGCACGAATGAGCAGTACACGAGCGCTTGCTGCGACGCCTCGCGCTGCACCACGGCCGCAAAGATGTCTTTGATCGCGCGCGGGATGATCCCAGCTGAGCTCTTTTGGAGTCCTGGGCGGTACCGCGACACGTCTGTCTCGGCACCAAACATCGTGAACGACTTGCCGCTGCCAGTCTGGCCATAGGCAAAGAGCGTGGCGTTGAAGCCTTCGAGGAACGCCTGTGTGCACTCGGACACGCGCTCGTAGACTTGCTCCTGTGTGAACGTATGGTCGAACACTGCGTCGTAGCCACACTTGATCGTGCTCTCGGACGTTCGCACTTCGATCGTCTAGTGTCAGTCGACGGAGCAACGTCGATGAGACTTAGCAAGCGAGGAAGCGAGCGTCACAATCAAGTAGTCGCCATGCTATGAGCAATACGGACCTGGTGATCTGTTGCACGGATCGAGTGCGCGCCAGCAGTGCGCTCCTGTGACGTCTCGCGATCAATGAGCGGTCGAATGCGAATGAACACTTGGATGCTCTCGGATACGCCTCGCCGCGACGATGATGTCGACATTGACGATGCTGGCGCCACGGTGGCGTCGACAGTCGTCTCAGGAGCGTCTGCAGCTGCTTTGTTTGGCATTGCTCGTGCGTGTTCGCTGCTCGAATCACACTTGCGTTGCTCTAGAGTCGTTGCTTGCGGCGATAGCAGCTTAGACGATGCCTTGCTTGAGCGAGAGGCGTCTCGCTTGAGCGCTCCAAGCTGTGAGATCGCAGTCCCTTGCCACACAGGCTTGACGACTGCTTCGCGCTCAATCAGCTCACAAAAGTGCGTCACACTCGGACTCAACCACGAGTGGCCGCAGCGGCACGCTGCTGGTGCTCTCGTCTGCGAAATGGTCACCACCGCAGCCTGCCGAGCGTCGACGTCGCAAGCGCGTACTCGAGTGCGCAATGCTAGCGAGCAGCTTGCTCACGCTGTGTCGGCTTCGCGACAGCGAAACCCTGGAGCTCCATACTAAAAATACAGACATGTTCCTGTTTTTCGTATACTACGACGAAGTCGAGTCCTTTGAAGAGCTAAGGTCGCTCGACTCGTACGTCGTACGCTCAATGTCGCGAGTGGTAGCAAGTCGATGGACTGCAAAACTGAGTCTGTTGGTACTACACATGGTTGCTTGCGTCGATCGTTGTCGACGTCCTCGACTTGGATACAAAATGTGCCCAGTCCTCCTCTGCCCTAGAGAGCAGCAGTGCCACTCGTTCTTCTATCCCAAGTACTTGAGCTTGCGGATGATCTTGAATTGCTCTAGAGACACGACACAAGGCATACGCGTCAGTCACAGTCCCCAATACAGACACACACACTTGTTTAGCAGAGAGTGCCACGCCGGTCGGACCTGGGATCTCCATGAGCGCCGCAGTGGCAAAGCCAATGTCCGGCTTCGCCTGATTGAACTTCATCACGCGATTGAAGTCGACGAACTGGAAGTTGTCGAACTTGCGCGCTGGGAGCGTGTCGTCGTAGTGCTCCATGAGCTCCTGTCGTTTGAAGCAGTTGCCCAGTCAACACGTCAGTCTCTCCCGATCGCATTAGTGACGCTCCATTTGCAGCTCAGACGCCACTGGACGTACCCAAGGACCGTCTCCGACACCAACGACAATGATCGCTAGAGCCATCAGTCATCATCCACAAGCGACTGTCAGCATCCTATAGTCTGCTGTTGTGCGACCTCCACGAGCAAGAGAGAGTGGCAATGGACGTACAGAGCGCGTAGTTGGAGGCTTCGACGATCGCTTGCGCCGTCTCCTTCTCGTTCGTGACCTGGCCATCTAGCCAATGCAGTCACAGTCACACACATAAACAGGTCTGTCTGTCAGCCAGTGATCGTCCTAATATCGGACCCATATGCGCTACACTCACCTGCGATGATGACGAGGATGTGGTACGACCGCGTTTCGGTAACTTGGCGAATCGCTTCGTAGATGATCGGCGCAAAGTTCGTTGGACCCGCAAGTGCGACGCCCGGTGTGATCTCGTCGTAGCGCCGAAGCACTTCGTCAAAGCCGTGGCACGGCTTGCCGGCTGGGAGGAACGGGAAGACGGTCTTGTCGCCCGTCGATGCGTCGCCAAAGCCAAACGTCGGGATCAAGTTGTCGTCATCGAATGGCTGGAGCGTGCGGCCGATGATCGAGATCACGCTCTAACAAGAGAGAGAGAGAGAGAGAGAGAGCAACACGGAGGCACCCGTGCGAGTCGGTCAGTGCGGTCCCAAGGTTGCTACGTATGGATAGGCAAAGAGGACCAATGAGACTGCGGAGGACGTACTTGGTACGGGTTCATCATGAACTTGCTCGGATCAATGTCGTGGAGGCACTTGCCGCCGAACGAGATCTTGCCACTCCACTATGACAAGCAGACACAGTCGTCGTACAAGCAAAGCAGCAAGAAGTGAGTATGTGGCTGCAGTATGCGATGAAGACAAGCGCTTGGAGGAGCGATGATGTTGGTGGGACGTACCGTGTTGGACTTGGTGTAGTCGATCTGTAATAGTCAGTCAGGTCAGACGGCCAAGTACGAGTGTGAGCAACCAAGAGCATCTCCAGACACACATGCGTACGAGACGGCCATGCGCAGGTACATACGCCAATGATGAGGTTCGACGACTCCAAGCCTTGCCGTCTGCACGGTTTGATGCGCATCAAGCGTGACGACTGTCAGGTCTCCACACACTACAGTCGAATGACTAGCGTACAGCTAGCATAGCAACATCACGAGAGCGCATCGTACCTCAGTGCTTCCTGGAGCTCCTCTGCTCATTCAGACACACATGCGCGAGAGTGACAACGAGGGTCAGTTCCTGCGCTGCTCGTGCGCTTCGAGCGCCAGTCACATATACGCACCAAAGGTCTCATATTGGTCTGGGATCGCGCGGTTCAGGTTCGTCGCGCCCGTGGCGTTCGCAGTGCGCGGGACAGTCGTCGTCGGTGTGCTCGATGCGCAGCCCATGCTCGTGTCTTGCTGAGCGACTTTGTGTGAATGAGCGACTTGCTTCTCTTGAATCTGCCAGCGCGCAATTTCAGTTCGTTTCTATGACTAATTGTATGCAAACGTAGATATGGGTTGTGGGTATACACAGACGCACAACATGACAACAACGGGTTCGACGGGGGTTCGATGCCTATGACTGCTCATACACTTGTTCATACTTTACGCCAGTGAAAGTGCACACCTGTCACACTGCAGTACTCGCTCGCATGCTCCAGTCCTCACCATGAGTGCTCTTGATCAACCTACACACAGTCTGTCCAAGCATACAAATGTTCGCGCTCATGACTCGTTCATGAAAAAGTCCGTGACGCAGCTACTGTTCACTGGGATACGGTCGCCGCTCGCTGGGATCGCTACATGCGGGGGGTACAACCACATCTCGACTGCGACTTTGCGCACTGGCACTGGCACAAACATCCCGCCGACGTACGCGTCTTCGCTTGCTGTCGATGCGCTGCTTCGTTTTTCATCTTTCGTTCCTGGTGCGTTCGCGCGCGCAAAGCACTCGCTGCGCTGTCTGTGCGTCGCTTCTAGCACAGTCGGGACAGCACGATGACTCTGGTCGACGGCGCGCCACTGCACGTGCACAAGTGGCGACGAGATCATCTTCATCGTCGCTACGGCTGCGGCCTTGCTCCGCGCCGTTGCAGCGTCGGTTGGCGCGCGCATTGCATCGAGCTCACGCACAACGGCTTCAAAGTCCGTGTCGCTGTCTAACAGCTCAAGTACATGCTGGGCATGCAATAGCAGTGACAATGCGTACACAGTGAACATGTGATCAAACAAGCAAACGACATGTTTGGCAAGCTTGCACAAGGCATGCAAGTGAAAGTGTACCTCCATGTAGTTGACGCTGCTATCATTGCTGCTTTTTGTCTCTTCATCGTCCGTAGCAGCACCAATTGCGCTGTTAAAGTGCTCGAGGTCTTGCTCGCGCACGTACACAACGAGCGTGAGCGCATGGCGCCACTCCGCGCTGCTGCTCCGCGCCGTCACGACGACTTGGTTGCGCGTCCGCAGCATATCGAGCGCGTGTTGTGTGCGTTTGGTGCAGCAAGCCAGTATTCGTACTTTGAAGAATTGATACTGTATCTTGACTTCAAACAGATGTGTAGCCATCTCTAGCTTGTCTTCGACTCGACACGGGCACAATGACAGCGCATGCACAAGCACACACAGCCATGCCATTCATCTGCTCGACGTCACTTCACATTGTGGCTGTACATGTGTCAAGCGAACTGAGAGAGCAGGTGCAGATGCCAATCTTTGCACATGGACTTGCACGTGGACTTGCGTGGCAGAAATAGCAGTCACGAATGCCACTCAAGCCTCTGTGTGAAGCAGTCAAGCCGAACGACCACATCCACAAGCAGCGATGGCTAATGTGCTGCCGTCGCTGCCATCGCTCGCGCGAATCAACGACGCACGCGAGCACACGACTGTCGTTCCTGTCGTAGAGGAGGAAGTCGTCGTCTACGACCTCTGTCCGCCATCACCGCTGCCGACACTCGACCTCTCGCTCTCGATCAAGTCGCGCTTCTTGAGCCGCCGTGCGCTGTCAAAGCTCAATGCAGTCGTGCGGCGGCGAACTGCGATCGGGATCGCTGCTACACTCGGTATCGTATGCTACTTCCTCGCAGTCTTGCTCCCAGCCCGCGTTGGACGCGCACTGGCTCTGCTCTCCGCCGTGCTGTACATCCCGAACGTACTCGCAGCCTTCAGCTTGCTCCGCTTTGACGTCGTGCGCTTGCTCCCATGCACGTACGACTTTTGGTTCAGCTCGTTCATCAACACGTCGACGTTCGTCGTGCTCGTACTGATCATGGGCGACGTCCGGGGCTTTGCGATCGCAGCCGCTGGACTCGGGATCCAGAACAACATCCTGATCGACGCGAGCGTCCGCGCTGTGAAGCTCTGGGTCGTGTTCAACGTCTTTGGGACACTGAGCTTTGCTGTCACGTGGCTCGCAGTTGCACTCGAGATGATTGACGAGATGGAGCACCACGCGCTCGTGCGCTTTCGCTCCCATGAGCTCTCAGCGAAAGGCTACGCCACGGCAGGGCTAGTGACAATCACAGCGCTCGTGGCGCGGAACGTCTACCGCAAGCGCCACATGTTTCGCACCCATAGCAACGCAAGGATCATCGAGTGCGTCATGTATCGCACCGATCTCCAGTACGTCGTGCGTCACGCTCGTGCGGAGAACGCGAGGACACGTCATGCTCCAGCGTCAAGCGCTAACAACGAGACCGACCCAGAGTACGTGAAAGCAATGCGGTACGTCCCGCAAGTCGCAGCAGTCGACGCGCGTGATACGCTCCTACGTCTTGCGTGGGTGCAGCAGACAACACTCAAGCCATCACTGCGCATCGCAGTGCTGTTCCACTGGTTTGGCTTCGCGTCTGCTGCAGTGACTGGCATCTCGAGCGCTGCGACAATGTACGCGTTTGGCGGTCACAGCACCATCGACACGTCTACGAGCGGTCCAGTGGCGCTTGTGCTCACGACGCTGTACTGCGGCACGTTTGCTCTGCACTTGCAGCGCACAGTGCTCAAGGCGCTCTGCACGTCGTTCGACTTTGTCTTCCTCTCGGTCCAAGTCTCGCTCGTGCTTGCGAGTCTCTGTGACTTTCTCGATTGGAGCCGCGCCTGCTGCGACGTCGCTGCGTGGTGGATCTGGATCCACTGGGTCCTCACGCTCGACGCTGCGACGCCAGTGATGCGCGCAAAGCTCGGACTTGCGCACAAGCACTTTCCAGTCGCGCTCGTTGTGGTCCTCGTCGCAGTGAGCCTGCTCTTGCTCTGGAAACTCCTCGTTTCGGACACCATGAATCCGATGTACGACCGCGTACTGTGGCGCGCCGAGGTCTTTGGCCACACGCTCGCAATGGAGCTCGCACCACTGTTTTTCAACTGCCTCGGGACAGTGAACTTGCTCACGATCCGGCTGCTCTGGCGCCTCGTACATAACGACGTGAGCGTGTTGCTTGTGCTCAATGGCGCCGTCGTGTACGAGAACTACCTTCTCGGCGCCAAGTGCAAGCGATCGCGGCGCATGGGCTCGATCGTGCCGTCTAAACCAGCAGCAGTACAGCAGCTTCGCGAGGCTATGTTCGAGTCGAGCACCCCAGTGAGACCAGTGACACCAGTCGACTCGTGAGTTGCATGTACATACATACTATAAGCTTATTTTGTCCACAACTCCACTCAACTACCACCAGATCTCACTCTGAACGACGACATCCGACCGAGTCCATTCAAACAGCATTGTCACACAAGATGTAGTCGACCGAGTGGCGGTCGTCGTCGACTGGGAAGAACCGCGACGGCGACGATGGACTCGGGCACCGCGGAATCTCGCAGCTATCGTCGACTCCGACTGGCGTCTTGTCGACTGCAGGCACTTGATCTGGGATCATGCTCGCGTCGTTGATCTGCGCTTGCGCCATCATCGTGATCACATCGCGCGGGTTTGACGCCAAGAGGTCGTTCAGTCCTTCGAACACGTCGACGTGCGCATCGTACCGGACAATGCAGCCAGTCGCGTCAAAGTACAGCAGCGTCTTGACTGGGATGCGAACTTTGCAGCCCAAGACGCGCTGTACAAGCGCTTCGTCGCTCAAGATGTGCGGGAACACGATCTCGACGGTCTCGCGCGAGATGCGGCCGTCGAACTTGCCGTCGCACCGGACGATCGTGCACTCAGGGTCGTTCGTCATGATCGTCATTGAGCCGTTGATGAACGCGTGCAAGCCAAAGATCCGCGTGTACCGCTCCCACTGCTGCAAGAGCACGTCGCGACCGTACGCTGCCGTGCCGAGCGCAACAGCTTCGTCTGTGCTCGCAGTCACGAAGCGCTGCTCCTCGGGCTGCATGACGCGGAAGCCATCGACAAAGATCTGGAAGAACCGGTCGACTGTGCGCATCGCAGCGCCGCTGAACGTGTAGCGCGACACGAGTGCGCGGGTTTCCAGGATGCTCTGCTGCATCGCGAGTGTCTGGAGCTGCTGCTTGAGGTCGTTCACGTCGAGCGTGAGGTTGTAGACCTGCGAGTCGTCGGCTTCTTTCTCGATCCAGCGCGCCAGTTGCTTTGGACTGAGCTTGCGCGTGCGCTTGCGCTTTGGCGACGCTACGGGCAGCGCGGATGCAGTGACTGTCTGTGTTGCTGTAGCGGATGCATACACACAATGGGGGGCTGAAGTTGTAGTTGGCACAGCAGTCGACTTGCTCTGGCGCTTGCGCTGGTGCAGTCTCGATCTCGATGCTGCTGTGGCTGCTTGCAATGGCTTGCGATTGCGCAGCAACGTCTTACTAGCAGCAGCAGGCGCGCGTGGGGCTGCTGTTGCTGGCGGTGGCGCAAGCATCAAGAGCTTGGCTTCGAGCTCAGGCGAGACTGGGAGATGGCGTCCAGAGCGGATCGTTGTGTCGCTTGGTAGCCACGCAGGCATTGGTGCTTGGAGTGACAGCGGCAGTGGAGGTGCATAGATCGTTGGCGCATGTGGAGCCGCGCTCTCACTGTTGCTGGTGTCGGGTGTCGAGAGGATGTGCGAGAGCTTCATCTCGTGCGTGATCAGCGGCAAATGGCAAAGTGAGTGAGCAGACTACAGCGCATGAGTCCACAACAACGGTGCTGTTCGTATGCGCGTGTTTCTGACGCGTACGATCACGGTGCAGCACCGCAATCCCAAGCAGTGAACTCGATTGTCTATCATCGACACACGAGCATGAGCACGAGTCATAGCGAATGCATGAGCGTTACTACCAGCGAGACACCTCGTTGCACGCGCAAGAAACACGCAGTGGGTGTCCTCTCGCAGCCGTGCGACTTTTCACACAACGAAAGAACTCGGACGTGTTCACTAGCACGGCTCTCGCGCTCGCTCTCTCTGCTATCGCTGTTGGTCTCTCTGACCCACGTGTGTCCACGCAGACGCGCCAGCTCGATTCACGCGGACACATCAGTGACCTCGCTCAGCTGTTGTTACAGCATCGAGAACCTTCGTCAGCAGCGCTTCGATGCGCTGAGTCGTACGGTTGAGCTCCGCAAACACGTCACTCGTTGCTCGGTCGATCTGCTGAAGCGACGCGTGTGCATCGGAAGCGCAAGACAGCGTCACTCTAGGCGATGCAGCAACGTGTGCGCGAACCTCGCTGTCGTTCGTGCGGCTAGCTGCTGTGGTCTGGAGCACGAGCGCATCGCGTCGAGTCATGATCGCGTCGCGCACACTTGAAGCGTCTCGTAGTGCGTACGGCACGAGCTCAGGGAACGGACGTGGCGATCCAGCAGTCTGGACTTCGATCAAGAAGAGGCCAAAGCGGCGCTGCAAGAAGCCTTGCTTCACGCTGAGATCTTGGATCCGGTCGAGTGGAATCGTCTGGACCGTGCGGTTGAGCCAGCCCGATTCGCACACGATTTGCGTTGGTGTGATCCAGCAGCGCTGTGTTTCGAGTGTCTTGAGCAGGAGCTTTGGGACCACGAGCAGCACGAGCGCAAGTGCAGCACCACCGACTGCAGCGAGTCCGGGTGTCTGGCTGTGTTTGCGCTCACTTGGAGTCGTGCTAAACGTGTTGTTCGTGAGCTCGATGCGTACAGCGTTTTCGATCCACTGACGCGACGCACTCATGACTGCGATCGCGACGAAAGAACTGCTGCGATGGACTGTGTGATGGCGCGGATGCACTTGCGCGCACTTGCAACATCGAACTCAACGTGGACGTCTCGTATTGTCATGTCTGAATAGACTGTGCGTGAGGTGGCGAATCAATCAATGCAGACATGTCGTCCTTGCCGCAAGACTTCAGGACTGAGAGCGTCCTAGCTCAATCGATGCATCCACAATGCGACTTGGGTTGCTGTCACACTGACGTGGCACATCGAGCATGGAGCGAGCAGAATGATGGCGAGAGACGCAATCGTTCTTCTCACTAAGCGACGCGAACATGCCAGACATGCTGTGTGTGTGTCGTGGCTGCAAGCGACTCGATCGCGAGCTGGAGCACATGCGACGACAACCTTTGGCATGCTTGCTAAGTTGACGGCTCGGCTTGATCCTTGAGATCACTCGTTTCTCTGTTTGTATACAAAACTCAGCATAGAAGCGAGAATACAGCGGCAATTCTGCCAATCAATGCAAAGCGACACAAACCAAACGTCCAAATGACCGTGACGTGGGCCGTCGATGCGCAGACAGATCCGCTAACGATCGCTGTGCGCTTTGACTGCGCGCGTGACGACCACGCGAGCGCATGGCAGTTCTTCCAGGAGCATGCACTCGGCGTTGCAGCAGCACCACGACTGCTCACCGCGTTCAGCAACGCGACGGACAACACATCTGCATTGATCCGCACACGCGTGCTCTCACTGCCAGAGGCGTTCTACGCGCTGACTGCAACACCACGTCTCATTGCACCGCCAGCGCTCGGCTCGCGCGCACAGATCTACGTGCGCTTCTCGCAGCGATCGCCGCAGCACTTTCAGCGCCACTATGCTGTGCACGTCCACTTTCGCTCGCGCGGCTGGCGTCTCAAGTCTGGACTCAACTACGGTGGCCACTACGTGCTCTACCGCGGCGCAGCAAGTGCATATCACTCCGAGTACATTGTGTACGTGCGCACAACAGGAGCAGCTGACGACGCGCTGTCGTGGGGCGCCGTCCAGGCACTCACGCGCGTCGCTGCAGACGTGAAGAAGACTGTGCTGCTCTGTGATGTCGTCGTCACTGCGCCAAGCGACTCGAACGAACCAACAGACGCCATAACAGAGAGCAGCAACAGGAGTGTTGTCGATGACACTGCACTGCTCACACAAGGCGCGTACTCTTTGTATGGACAGCGCTTCACAGTCGCGACGACTGCGATTCGGTTCTGGGACATCACGGCAGCAGCAGCAGATGCACATTCGCTAGGACGAACAGCGACCGAGTTGTCACTGCGCTTTGCGTTCGAACTGCAGCCCGTGGTCCTGAAGAAGCCCAAGCGACCAGCAAAGACAAGCAAGCGTCCCAAGACTGTAGGAGTAGGCTCACTACCTAAGGCGCACTGAGAATAGCGAGTGAGACCGTAAACAACCGTGTTGATCCGTATTTAGCAGTTCTTGTACAGGCACTGCCAGAGTTCTACCCAAGCACGAGCTTCTCCATCACGAGTCCTGCTGATGCGCCAAGGACGAGTCCGAGGTTGAGAAAGAAGCTCGTGAACGGACCTGCGAGCTGCTGTTCATCTGGATGAACGCTCTCGTTCACAAAGATGATTGCGAGTGTCCCAACGTAGCCGTTCGAGTGACCGAGGACGGCGACTGCGAGCACGGACCAGACGTCGCTCGTGAGCCAGTAGCCTTTGACAATCCCAACGAGCAGCGGCACGAGCGCAAAGCGCGCGAGCACAGCGACCCAGATGTTCTGCGGCGTGAGGCCACAGCGGTAGCGCACCATGAACCGACCGACACAGTCGCAGATCGAGAAGATCGTGAGGAGCACGAGCGACCACCAGCCGCTCGCTTGGAGCGACGGGAAGTTGTACGTCCGGATCTCGGTCACCAGCGGCGGCCAGAGTGCGAGGCTGCACACAAACACGAGCGTGATCTGCATTTGGAGGTGCGCGACTTTGCGCAAGACCGTCCACTTGGTCGGCGGCATCCCATCCAATGTCGTCGCGTCGCTCATGGGCGACGGCGCGCCGCCGTTGTCATGGCTCGAGCGGTGGTGCACTGGTGCGAGCAGCCGCGTTGTCTCGGTGAGCTCAACGCCGTCGCTCTCGAGCGGCGCGAGCACGCACGTCTTTGTGAGCTCAAGGCGCAGGACTTGGAAGTACGCGGCGATGCAGAGCGCGATCGTGAGGGCGCCCGTGTAAAAGTACAGGAGCGTCGAGAGCACGAGCTTGTCGGGCGGGAACATGAGCTTCGTGAGGTCGCGGTAGAAGCTCCCGATGAGCGAGCTAAGGCCGACACCGAGCTGGAAGCTCTCTTGCACGCGCAGTGGGTACTGCGACACGAGCGCGATCGTCGAGCTGTCAATGAGCGCAGTTGCGACTGCGACAGCAGCAGTGCCGCCGAGCACTGCGACTGCGTTCGCGCGCTCGGAGCTCAAGAAGAAGTACGACGTTGGGATGAACGCCAGTACAACGAGCTGGCCGAGAAAGCCGCCGACGATGCGGCCAGTGTACCACGGCTTCCCGAGCAGCACGACCAAGAGCGCGAGCGCAACGAGGTTCGTGTACATGAACGTCGACGTGAGCGCAAACTCAATGTTGTAGTCTGGAAAGAGCATCTTCCAGTAGTCCACAGGCTGCGTGAGCGCCGAGAACGGGAAGAGATACCCAATGCCCACGAGCGCAAACAGCACACTCGCCATGCGCTCGTCACGCGCGCGCTGCTCGCTCGAGACGCTGCTAACGACACCGCCGTCTTCGAGCGCAAAGCTCGATCGCTGCTGCTGCTGTGCAGTCGGCGACGCATGTGCGTCGTAGCTCAGTGGTGCGCGCGCGAGTGACGGCGTCTGCGGCAGCGGCGAGAGCATCACGACGACGACGTTGATGCTCGAGTGGCTTGGGCTGAGTTTTGATGGAGAATGGCTGCTGGTCGTCACTCGAGGCATTGATTTTGACTTGAAAAATGTATGCCAATCCAAACAACTGGATTTTGTGATAGAGAAGAAAACAAGGGATGGACATTACGATTTTGACCACAGCATTTGAAGCGACGCACGCGCTGCGGATGGTGCGCGAAAGCGGCGCGATGCACGCATACGGGTCTGCTGGAGGTAGTTCTCGTACACGACAACGCCGTCAAGGAGCAGGAGCACGTCAGTCTCAAGCGCCACAGTGCGCCAGAAGAGGCGCCAGCTGAGCACGCCCATGGTCGCAAAGCAGTTGAAAAACACCGATGACCACTTGAGCTCGAGCTTGTGGTGCCCAAAGACCATTGCGTGCCACATCACGCGTTTGTATGGCTCACTCGCACCGACGTCTGTGCACACGACGAGGTAGAGCAGCACGAGACTCGATGTCGTGAGCAGCAGCGCCACTGCTATTGTGTAGCGCTTTGAGATGCAGAGCTGGCGCTTCCGCACTGGCGGCAGTGCGTCGAGACAGAGGAACCAATGGGACCAGACCCAGCACGTCGCGACTGCGAGTACGTTGTCAAATGCCCAGTCGTAGAACTGACACGCGCAAACGTGAATGCTTGTGATCTGGAGCGAGAGGAACACAAAGTCGAACGACGTCACGAGTGCGCGCAGGAGCGTGCGCTGGTAGAGCATCGCACAGAGTCCGCAGTACATGAGCGTGAGCGCAAAGCCCGCGTAGTGGACGTTCGCTTCGAGCTGCGAGTGCGAGTGGAACGCTTCGAGGTTGAAGAACGCTGAGCTCGCAAACACACACAGTGGGACGCGACCGAGCCACGCAACAACGCGCGGGCTGCAGCAGTAGCGACTTGAGAGCCACTCGCGGACAGACCTGTGTAATACAGTCTCACGTGCATCGATGAAGCCGATCGACTGGACGTACTGCAGCGCTTTCACATGGTCTGGTTGAGGCATCGCAGGGCCACGTCTTGCTGGCTGTTGGTGCTCAGACTCTTGCTCTTGGTGCGGAGGTGTCGACGCATAGGCGTAGATCTGGAGATCCGTGCGGTACGACGCGCATTCGATGATCTCCAGTCGCGCAGTCGTGTCGAGAATGCTGCGACGGCGGTAGATGTTGCGTGCAATGAGTGCAATGACGGTCACGAGGCCGTTCGTCGCAAACGCTACAGCTGGGAGCTCGTGCGTTCGGTAGTGCACGAGCGAGAAGTCCTCGAGTCTGTCGACGAGCGAGAACGAGACGGCTGCCCACACGATGCTGTACAAAACGAGCGCAACGATGTTGAAGAGCTGCGTCGACCGAATGCGACGGATCGTTGCGTCAATCACCACGTTGAGCTGGACGCCGGACCAGAGTCCGAGCGCGAGGAGACTGCGTGCGTCTTGAAAGAGCAGTCCGAGCACGATCGCGACGCAGATGTTCACGCAGCTGGAGAACCAAAAATCGTACGTGTGGAGCAAGAGCCGCACGACATCGTAGCGCAATGAGCTCGTGCCTGCGATGACAATTGGGAACCAGAGCGCGCATCCTATCGGCGCGAGGATCTGTCCGACGCTCGCTGGGACAGAGAGCAACGCAAGCACAAACACGTTTGCGACGAACCCTGTGACGCCGAGCGTACGTCGGTAGCTCGTGATGTAGTCGACGCAATGCGCTGCAGCGGGGCTCAAGAAGCGCGACTTGAGTGAGAGCGATAGATCGAGCACTGGAAGTGCGTGTGGCGGTCGAAGTTCGTAGCGCCACGGAGCGTCTGCATCACCAGAGCCTGGCGATGGCACGACGCTGGCAAGCGCCATTATCGCAACCAGAGGTCGTTCAGACGTGAGACGATGATATGAATAGGCTCGATCGAACGAGGACATCAAGGCTTGACACTAGACAGTTGCTCGCGTTGAAAGTACTTTGGAGTGTGCTCCATGCACTCTGTGCAGGTGCGTCAAGTCTTCATGTTCGTCCATGACATTGAGGATCATCAGCTACATCACTGGCGCTAGTACTTGAGACTGGTGGGTGTCAAATGTACTCGAGAAAACACGAGAGAGCACGCACACTGCAGTCCCAACGCACAGGATGCTACATGGACGTTGGGTGCACCAGACGTAGCTTGCTCCGATCGAGCTTCATGGTCCTTGTTGAAAATCTGATAGTGAAGAAATCGATCGTTTTCATGTCTACGCATGTAATATACTAATCTCAACTGCGTGGAAACTGGTAGTGACAGAAGTGAGGTCATTTGTAAGTACGATCTCTTATTTTTCACTATCGATTTTACGGCAGTTGCACGGCATACTTTATTCAAGTCAATACGTCTGTCAAGATGATGGCATCAGATCTTGTGCCTGGACTCGAGCAAGGCACACATCGACGAACATGCTGCACTCGCTGTACATCATCAACAAGTCGGGCGGGCTCGTGTACCAGCAGGACCTGAGCAGCGCTGCGCCAAAGCTCAGCTCGAACGATCACCTGCGTCTCGGTTCGACGTTCCACAGCATGCACGCGATCGCAGTGCTCGTGCGTCTCGACGCGCTCTTGCTCATTTGATCGCGCTTGTGTGTGCGCTCGCTCTCTCTCTCTCACGCATGCGCATGGTGTATCACCATGTATGCTCACTGCAGGCGTCGCCAGTTGCAAGTGGCGGCATCGAGATGCTCGAGACCGATACGTACCGCTTGCAGTGCTTCCAGACCCCCACAGGTCTCAAGTTCTTCCTCACCGCAGCGCTCGGGACGCCAGATCTCGACGCTGTCCTGCGCACGGTCTACGAACTCTACGTCGACTACGTGCTCAAGGTGCGCGCCAACACTGCTGGTTGCTCACTCACCCGCTTGCTTATCATACTGACGGACGCACTGCTCACACACACGCACTTGTAGAACCCGTTCTACGAGCTCGAGATGCCGATCCGCTGCAGTCTCTTCAACGCCGGTCTCAAGACGTTCGTCGACAAGTTCAACTACGACAGCAGTCGACGGCGTCCGCAGACCAACGAGCTGTACTGACCACGCAGGTCGCTACCTAAGACGTCCATTCAGCCAGTCGATTAGTCAGCTATTTGATAGCCGACTCGCCTCCAACTCTGTTGTCGTCCCTACACGTTTCCTAGGACTCATCATGGTACCTACTGCTTGCCTCCATCTCCATCGACTGTCTCGACACTGTCGTGACCGTGTTCACTTGGCGCATTGAGCACAAGCGCACCGTCACCACAGAACCGATTCGCGCGCCAACTGCCTTCGTAGAACGTCGTCTTGCTCATCCCATCGCCCGCACTCACGCCGGTGGCAAACGTGAACCGACCGTGACCGTGGCACTGGTCATCTTTCCACTTGCCGTCGTACGTACTGCCGTTCGCGTACGTGCACACGCCACGTCCGCAGCGCACGTCGCCAACCCACTTGCCACAGTACACGTCGCGCGTCCGAGCGTACGAGCACGTCCCGACGCCATTGCGCTTGCCATTGCGCCACGCGCCAGTGTACGTCGTGCCATCGCAGAGCGTTGCAACGCCGTGGCCACTTCGGCGACCAGCGAGCCACTGGCCAGTGTACGTCTCGCCTGACGCAATGTGCTCGCTAGTCCCTTCGCCTTCTGGCAGACCACCGATACTGAGGTCGCCAGTGTAGCTGCACACGCCATTGCCATCGTCAAAGCGCTCAATGCGGCCGTGCAGGACGCTGCCGTTGCGCTCCCACGTTGCCGTGAGCTGTGAAGCGTCCGAGTACGTCGTTGTGCCACTGCCGCATTTGACGTCGTCGCACCAGTAGCCGTCGTAAGTGACTTCGACACGCGCCTTCGATGATGCGCTGTCGGATGCCACGCTGCGCTGGTGAATGCCGTAGCCATGGCGCTGGTCGTGCATCCACGCACCGACAAACACGTCGCCATTGCTGTAAGTCATTGTGCCCTGTCCACATCGCTGGTCGTGCTCCCATTGTCCGTCGTACACGTCGCCGTTTGCGTACGTGCACTTGCCGTGGCCATGGCGCAGCGCAGTGTCGCTCAGAGGCGTCTGCAGCGATGCTGCTGCTGTTGCGAGCACTTCGCCAATGTACACGTCGCCGTTCGCGTACCGCTTCGTCTTGATCGGATTTGCATTCGCTGTCACAGTGGCGTCATCTTCGAGACCGTCGACGAGTGGCTGCGGTCGCCAGAAGTGCAGTGCACTCGTCGTATCAAGCAGAGCGTTCGTATGTGGGTCGACGCCGCCAAAGACAAACATCGCCTTTCGGTCGCTGGATGTGACGCTTGCGTGCGCCATGTAGCTCTGGAGTCCAGCGTTTGGGATCACGAGCTCGCGCACGGAGCTGCTAGCGACATCGAGCAGCACACACGACGTTGTTGGGATCGCTGGACACTCAATCGAGTAGCCGCCGTAGATTAGGACGACGTCGTGCGCGAGCTTGGCGTGCGTCTCGTCGACTGCATCCGGTGCAATGTCGTCGCTAAAGAGGACGACTTTGCCACTCGGCTCGTCGATTGGCAGCACGAGCGAGAGTGCTGTGCTGCAGCAGCGCGCTGTCGATGTCGAGGCTGCTGCGTGAGCGAGAAGGTTGTCTGTCGAAGTCGACGACAATGGCGACGGCGAGAGCGAGAGTGTCGACCACGCATTCGTCACGAGGTCGAGCACAAACACACTGGCGAGCATCGAACCACTTGGCAATGGCGACTGCTTGCCACCGAGCACGACCACGCGACTGCCGTCGCCGTTGAGCGACACAGCGTTGTGGTAGGCGAGCGGTAGTGGACTCGTGCCAGTCGGTGTGAGCTGAATCCACCGCGGCGTGACTGATCTCGCGTCTCGGGATGATACCGCTTTGCTACTCTCTTCAGGTGATGCAGGATCTACATCATGTGTTGTCTCGAGCACGAGGAGCCAGACGTCGGACAGGAACTTCCCACTCGCGTCTCGGCCGCCGAGAATGAGCACAGCGTCGCCCTTTGGTCGGTCTTCTGAGCCGCTTGCTGCTGCTACCACGTACTGGACCCGAGCACTTGCGTGCCACGCGCGTTCACACGGCACAGCTGCCGATGATACGTCTTCATCCTGTGGTGTGGCAGAGTGGCAAAGTTCTCGACAGCGTAGCACGCTCTGGCTAAAGCTCAGCTCGTGCACATCATTCAAGTACAGCGGACGGGTGTCACAGCCAAACGGCGCTGCATCATCGAGTCCAATGCGCTCACCACCAAACGCGTACACGTTGTCGCTGACTGTGACGACTGAGTGACCAATGCGACTCGCAAAGGCGCCGTCAATGTCGTAGTTCTCGACCCACGCATGTGTGCGCAAGTCAAACAGATCGAGTCGCGACGTTGCTCGAAGCGCCTCGAATGGGAGCTCACGTCCGCCAACGAGCACTGCGCTGGAACAGCAGTGGCAGGTAGCAGCCACACTTGTCAGTCAACCAACGCATAAGGTAGTAGCACTGTCAAGGGTAGCGCTTCAGCGTACATGTGTTTGTTCAAGAGTCCCGCGCATGCGCCAGAGAGCGCGTACTGACGGTGCTGGTGCAGCTCCTGCTCGTGCTGCATGCCACGAGCAGCGTGTGCGCTCCATGACGTGTACTCTCGCGCCTGTGATCCGCACACAAGAGTATCGCACACACAACTGAGTGCGCGCGTCATTGACCACATGAACGACATCGAGAAGATCGCAAAGACGCACGTGCAGCGCCTTGAGCTCTTGCGGCTCGCTTGTCATGCCTCAAGTCTCTATGTCCTCGCTTTCAAGTCCTGCGTTGCCTGTTGGTGGTGCTTGTCGAGTCCCACGTGCGTGACGCCAACACATCAGCAGCAGCAGCGCCATACCGGAAGAGCCGCGCCTTTGCCAACTGCCGCGAAGAAGAAGGCGACCCTTTACTCATTCGTTTGAAGCGACGACACGGATCGAGCGGTCGAGAGCGCCAGACGCACGCTCCACACACACGTACAGCAGCGCAACCAAGACACACAGAGAGACCGAGCATAAAGCAAGACGATGCCAGCGCTGCCGTCATCGCCGCGAGCAACACAGGCAATGAACGCGCTGCCTGCGAGCACAGAACGACTGATGCAGTACGACGAGCACTTGGTCGACCTTGACGAGCTCGAGCGCCGCCTCTCGACGCACCGCGATGTAGGACTATCGTCAGACTACGTCGCACAGTGCCAGAGCGAGAGTCCGCGTCTGAACTTGCTCCCTCTTGACGCTGACGTCGGACATGGCGGCATCCATGAGCTCGTTGGTGTGCTGCGCGACGGCAGTTGGCTCCACACGCGCGCCGAGAACTTGCTCCCAGGCGATGTGATCACGTTGAAAGAGGGTCAGTGCGTCCCGGCTGACGTGCGTCTCTTCGCGTGCTACGACATGTGGGTCGACCAGAGCGTGCTCCTCGGCAAGCGCGAGCCGGAGCCGCGCGACGCGACTGCGACGTCGGTCTTTGACCAAGTCGCCGACACTGCTGTGCCGTACATGGAGGCGCGCAACGTCGCGTTCTACGGCACGACAGTCACGCGCGGCCATGGCAAAGCGATTGTGATTCGAACAGGTGCGTCCACGTACAAGCTCGTGAGTGTGTCCTCACGCTCGTACGCGCTGACACGACTGACCTCTGTACACGACTACGACGTTCATTCACACAGGCGAAGACACAGTACTCGGTACGATCTCGAGTGCCCTCCTTCGCAAGAAGCGCGACGGTGCGAAGCGCGGCGGCGAAGTCCCGCTCACGGAGAGTCTCCGGACGCAGTTCGAGAGCGTGTACTGCCGCAACGACCTCTTGCCAGCAGCGATCACGCGCGTCTCAGCGCTCGTCGTCGAGCACGCAGATGTGATCAAGCGCACGGTCATCTCGGCGTCGTTTGGCGTGAACCCGACTGTGATCATCGAGCTCGAAGACGCCGTTGTCGCGAACGAGACGAGCGCAGAGGAGCTCGAGCGCGAGATCGCGCTCCAGATGCTCAGCTACTGCCACGCGAGCGAAGACGCTGCAGTGTTTACGAAAGCGCTCGGTGCATGTCGCCACCGCGTCGAGAGTGGCGCAGACCCCGCGGCAGCAACAGCGACTGACAGTACTTCCTCTCCAAGGACGCAGCGCGTACCGACACTGCCAGCATCGTCGCCGATCGCAGCGCCAGTTGTGATCGATCCGCTTCGTGACCGGACTGCGATCCTGCGCTTCTGCGCGCAGTTTGGCGCTCAGTCGCCGCGCAACGTGAGCAATAGCAACCGCAAGATGCGGTACTCGACGCTGCTGCACGCACAAGTGAGCAGCTGCGATGTGTACGTGCACTTTGACGAAGAGTGCGGCGCGCACGTCGTGCTACTCCAAGGTCCAGCGCGCGAGATCCTGTCGCGATGTGGCAAAGTCCGGCGTGACGGCGGTGCAATGGCGCCACTCGAGACACCGGACTTGCAGAAGATCCAGGACATGGTCATGGACCTCGAAGCGCGCAACGAGACAGTCGTGAGCTTTGCGGAGCTGTACTTGGACCCAGTGGTGTACCCAGTCGGTGTGAAGTTTGACATTGAGACGTTCAACTTCCCAACGTCCAACATGTGCTACCTCGGGTCCGTCGGACTGATTGAGAAGCTCCAGCCCGAGGTCGTGCTCATGGGCTCGTTCGCCCATGCAGCAGACGTGCGCTTGTTCATCGCGACATTCGACCGCGAGTACGTGGAAGACAACGCACCGTACCTCGTTGACGACGGCAGCGACGACATTGTCCAAGACACGCTCGATGACATTGACACGGACGACGCTGGCGACAGCAGTGGGCACCAGCGCGTGCGCTGCGTGTGCAAGATCCCTGTGCGTTTGCGCGAAGCGTCGACTGGCGAAGTCATGGACGTCGACGCGTGTGTGTTCCGGAGCAACGTGCTCTCGATCTCAAACACTCTGAGTCAGTGGCGCCAGATCCTGTCGCAGCACGCAGTCGTGATCTTTGACGGCTGCTCGCCAGCGCAGGTCGACTTGCTCGTCGAGACGCTGCAGGACCTCGGCGAGTGCGTCGGACTCGTGGCGTCTGGAAGTGCGAATGCACTTGCGCTCTCGAACGCAGATGTCGGCTTTGCGATCCCAGCGCAAGAGGTGATTGACTTGAGCGAAGAGGCAGCAGACGTTGTCTTGAGCAGCGCGACGTGTCCGCGCAGCGACGCGATTCGCCTCATTGACGCGGTCAAGAAGACTGCGCTTGCACCAGCTGCACGCAGTGGCAGCGTGAGTGGCGCAGATGCGTCTGCACTCCGCGTTGCGCCGCTTCCGAGCGCATCAAAAGCAAAGAGCGTCGTCATGAACTTGCTCCGTGAGAGCATCTCAGCTGGACGACTGCTTGGGCTGAGTGAGTCGGACCTCAAAGCGTGCTTTGACGCAGCACTCGCAGGTACGAATGAACGTCAAAACACTGTGTTGTTGTGCTTGAGACATCTAGGACAGCACGTCCAACTCATGAGATGTGGTGTCGTTGTGTCTTGATGATGACAGACACGCCAGTGCTCGGGAACTTCAGTGCTGTGAGTCCTCGCAGCAGCAGTGGCACACCAGCGAGTGCTCCAAACTACAGCAGCAACCTCGGCACACCAGCGATGGGCTTTGCGCTTGCTCCGCCGAGCCCGTCCAAGTTCCCGCCAAGTGCGTTCCGGAGCGCCGGTGTGCTGCTCACACCAAGCGACGACGTTGCGCACGCTGCCATCTCGAGTATCTAGCAAGCAGGACGTGTGTGCAGCGCTGCTCGAGAGTAGTGCAGATGCACACCGATCGATGGTGATACTCATGCACAGTTGTAGGACGGAATGAATGAAAGAATGGATGGATGGACACTATGGATTGCGCATGGTGATTTGCATCAGCACTGCTCGAGAGTACTGCATTGTGAAGTTCTGCTGGAGAACAATGCAAATGACCGCCAACCGAACGATCTACGACTACCTACTTGCTTCTATCGTGTGTGCTGTAGCACTGACGCACGTTCAGCTTGCCGTGCACTCGGACTCCTTTGTGCAGCACCAGGTTGTGATCGTACGCTAGTGCGCCGCGATACGCGCACAGCTGTCTGCTGGAGGTAGTTGTCGTACACAACCGCGCCGTCGAGGAGCAAGAGCACATCGGCCTCGAGCCTCACGGCGCGCCAGACGTGGCGTGGACTGAGCCCTGTGACTGTTGCAACACTGCTGAAGAAGACGTTTGCCCACTTGATCTCGATGCGGTGGTGTCCAAAGAGCGTTGCGTGCCACATCACCTGCTCGTACGCCTCGCTCGACCCGACGTCCGTGCACATGATAAAGTACATCAGTACGAGAGCTGACGTGGAGAGGAGCGTGAGTGCTGCGACCTTGAAGCGGGCAGTCACACGAAGCGTGCGCAGCATCACCGGCGGGAGGGCGTCGAGACAGAGGAACCACTGAGCCCACATCCACGACGTCGCGACAGCGAGCACGCTCTCGAGGCTCCAACTGAAGAACTGACACGTGCACACGTGCATTGCGAGCACCTGTGCGGCAAAGAAGACAAAGTCAAACGTTGTCGCGAGTGCGAACAGGAGCGTGCGCTGGTAGTGCAGCGCACACAGTCCGCAGTACGCGAGCGTGAGCGCAAAGCCGGCGTAGTAGACGCTCTCGTGCGGTTGCGAGTGCGAGTACAGCTGCTGGAACCGGAAGGCTGTTGAGACTGCGTACATGCTTAGTGCTGCGTACTGGAGCAACATGATCGTGACTCCGACCACGGTGGGATGGAGCCGTACGCGAGTAGAGAGCCACTCGCGCACAGATCGTCTTAGAACAGTGTCGCGCGCATCGATGCGCCCGAGTGGATTGGCGTACTGCAGTGGCTTCATGTAGTCCGACGTTGCCGGTGCAACAGGACTACAGCGTACCGTCTCTCGATACGGCGGCACTGCTGTGAGCGAGTAGATGCGGAGATCGGTGCGGTACGTCGCGCATTCGATGATACTCAAGCGCGTGCGTGTTGAGAGGATCCCACGACGGCGATAGACGTTGCGACAGATGAACGTCGTGGTCGTGACGATCCCAGTCAACGCGAACGCGCGCGCAGTGAGCTCGTGGTTGCGGTACCGCACGAGTGCAAAGTCCGCGAGTTCGTCCACGAGCGAGAACTTGAGTGCGATCCAAACGAGTGTGTACAAAGCGATAGCAATGACGTTGAAGAGCTGGATCGACCGAATGCCGCGGATGCTCGCGTCGATCATGATGTTGATCTGGATGCCGGACCAGAGCGCAAGGACTGCGACGCCACGCACGTCGCCAAAGAGCAAAGCAATCACAACAGCGACGCTCAGGTTCACGCAGCTCGAGAACCAAAAGTCGTACGTGCGCAGCACGAGCCGCGCCATCTCGGGACGCATCGCGCTCACACACTTGACGACGACCGGGGTCCAGAGGAGCGGTGCTACAATCGCAAGGATCCGGCCAACGCGCGCTGGCACCACGAGCACTGCAGCGACAAGTGCGTTTGTTCCGAATGCACACGCTCCGATCGTGTGTCTATATCTCGCAAACGCGTCGATGCGCTCCGCCGGGCGACGACGAAGGTAGCGTGACTTGAGCGAGAGCGAGAAATCGAGCACTGGGAGTGTGCGCGGCGGGTGGAGCTCATAGAGCCACTCGGCTGCTGCTGCATCGACAGCGTCTCTTTTGTTGCAAGTCGACAGCGGTACATCCGACGCTGCTCTTGGCGCAGCAGGCGTCGGCACCACGCTCGCAAGCGGCATGGCGCTTGCGCCGAGCGAGAGCGAGACAGCGTACGCAAGTCGGAGTGTCCTCTTAAGGCTAGTGGCGTAAATTTAGCCTCGCAACGTGCTCACTTCTGCGAGCACACACATGACTATCGTTCTCTCAGTCATCGCAGCAAAGAGCAGGAGAGAGAGAGAGAGCTCGTGTGCGAAGAGAGAACGCGCACCTCGGCGCGCGCCTTGCTCGAGGTTGTTCGTCGTGTGGCATACATGCATTCCGTCGTGTACCCATGTTGAAGACCGCGATGCGATAGAAAGGTGGTCAAGCGCCAACACTCTGAGTGAGGATCCAGCTTCACTCGCTCGCTACTGCTCACTTTCATACTTGCTTCGACTCGCACAGACCCACAAGCTCACAAGCTCACAAGTACCATATCGACTCATGGCATCTGCTCCTCCGCTTTCGTCGCCACCACGGACCGATGAGCACGCGCTGCTCGATCCAACTGACGCAGCAAGTGACTTTCACGTCGAGTTTGACTACGCGACGGGCTACGACTACGCGTGCTGTCTCGTTACGTCTGTGAGTGCGCTCGTGACTGCCGGTCTTGCGCTGCTCTGCGTGCCGTGCATCCAGACCGTTGTACGCAAAGAGGTGACGTCGCAGCGATGCAAAGTCACGTCGAACCGCGTCGTGCTCGAGTCCGGGTGGCTCAACCGCTCGACGCGGTACATCCCACTCGACCGCATCCAGGACGTGAACGTGCGCGAAGACATTGTGAAGCGCCACTTTGGGATCACAGGCGTCGAGATCCAGACTGCTGGTGTCGGTGTTACGCACATGCCAGAAGCATACTTGCTCGCGCCGCGAGACGCTTCGGCGGTGCGCCGTGCGATCATGCAGCGCCGCGACGCACTCATGTTTCGCCGCAGCCATGCGCCGCCACCACCACACCACGACGACAGTGCCAAGAAAGCAGCGACAACGACTGGGTACGACAATGCAGTCGTGCGCGAGCTCCGCGAGCTCAAAGACTCAGTGCTGCGCATCGAAGCGCAGCTTGGCGCACACGTGCACGCACGCACTGACAGTGTGACGAAGCCAGAATGAGTGAGCGACCATATATACTTGCTTTGAGTATGTGTTGAGACTGCCATATACATATTTGCTATAGTGACAAAACCAAATATACCCTGTATTTTGTCACTACTACCAGTTATACGCGCACTGCCATCTCACACACTTGCTCACACGAAATGGCAGGCAGCAGTGGGGCTGCGCCAGTGCCGGTGCACGTCGTGCTCCCAGCGTCGATCCTCGCGCACTCGCCATCTGCGCAAGATGGCATCGATACGAGCGTCGAGCGCGCACACCGGTTCTTTGGCTGCGAGCTGATCCAAGAGGCCGGCGTGCTGCTGCGCTTACCGCAAGTCGTCATGGCGACGGCGCAGTCGACGCTCCAGCGGTTCTACTACCGCAAGTCGCTGCGGGACTTTGACGCGTTCCGCGTCGCATCAGCGTGTCTCTTCCTCGCAGCGAAGGTCGAAGAGCGTCCGAAGCGCATGCGTGACGTCCTCTCAGTCTTCTACGCACTCTACAAGCGCCGCAAGTGGAACAAGACCCGTCCACATCAGCAGCTCCTCGACTTGGACAGCACGACGTACAGCGACTGGCGCGACTGGCTCGCGCTCGTTGAGCGCCAAGTGCTCATTGACTTGGGCTTTAGCCTCTACAACGTCATGGAGCACCCGCACAAGTACATTCTGTACTACGTCAAGATCGTCGACGGCAGCGACGCGTTAGCCCAGCGCGCGTGGGGCTACGTGAACGACAGTCTCCGCACCGATCTCTGTGTGCGATATCGCTCAGAAGTCGTCGCGTGCGCTGCGATCTTCCTCGCGAGCCGCGTGCTCCAGGTGAAGCTCCCAGACGATCCGCACTGGTACGCGCTCTGCGGCGTCGACCGTCGCGCGCTCTACAGTGCGAGCGCTGCGATCATGGCGCTCTACAGCATCGACAAGATCACGTGGCTCGAGCCGCTCACTGCTGTGAATCCCTTCGCAGTCGATGATAGCAATGATGATGGCGACGACGAGAAGGATCTAGTGGATACGAGTAGTGCCAGTTGTGAGGAGATGCCAGCACCAGCGGTCGTGATGGCGACTGATGCGACAGCAGATGACGCGAAAGCACTGGACGCAACAGTGTCGCCAGTCGGTCCTGAGAGCGTCGCCGCAGCGGCGTCCGTGACACTGGAGCCTGCGAGTGCGTCAGTCAATCCGAGCATCGAGATACAGTCAGCTAGCTCAGAACATCGTGACGCAGCAGCGCCAGAGCGATCGCGAGACGACCGAGGCGAGAGATCGAGACGCAGCCATAGGACGCCGAGTACCTCACGCAGTCGCAGTCGACAGCGCAGTCACCACTCGCGTCGTGACCGTAGTCCAGAGCACCGTCATCGGCGTCATCGAAGCCGAAGTCGAAGTCGCTCGACAGATCGCCGTCGTGATCGAGACCGCGATCGCTACAGCAACAGCAGCAGAAGCTCGCGTCGCCGCAGTCGCAGCCGCAGCTCAAGTCGAGGTCGCCGGTATCGCTAGATGGATTCTCACTCGCTTATTTCACTATACGAAACACAATAGAGCGAGTGGTGTCACTCGGATTCGTTCTCGACGCACTCAAAATGGACGAAGCTGCGTTTGAAGATGCGCTGATCGACGAGTTTGACGCGCCGTCGCTGCTGCTGCTCGATGCACCACTGCAGCAGCAGCAACAGCCGCTGGTGTCTGCGCAGCCACTGCGGTACAAGAACACCAACGTGCGCTCGCCAGTACCAGCACCAGCAGGACGAGAAGCACGCACTAGCTGTGAGCACACATCGACACCGCCACTGCTCTCGCACACTAGCGCTGGTGCACTGTATCCGTCGTTCGCTGCACTCGACACTAGTAGCAGCAGCACAAGCAACACTACAGTGAGCAGCCCACAGACAGCAGCTCCTCCGATTGCTGCGACGAATGTACAGCCACTGTACGCGCACATGTTCGAGCAGGAGCCGCAGCGCACGGAGCACGCGCTTGCAAACGACAGAACGACCCCAAGTTCATCGTTCTCGCCACCATCACCACATCGCATCGAGTGGCCGCATCTACCGCCACTACCGTCGCCACCGCAACAGTACCAGCAATTCAAGGAGCAGTCGCCACTGCCACCGCCAGCAGCACTGGCAACAGAGCCACAGCCTCAGATCGCGCCTCCCACAAATCAGCTACCGCATACAGAAGAGCAGCCAGCGCAGGAGCCATCGCCTGTGCGAGCGCCAGTCGCACCACTAGCACCAGCGTTCTCACAGCGCGAACTCAATGCGAAACAGCGCGAGCTCGAGCGCGAAGTCGCTGGCTACGAGCAGCAGCTCGACTACATCGCACACGCACTCGCAGGCAATACGCCGCACCAAGTCGCTGAGCGTGCACGACGCGAGCGTGAGCGCCAAGCGCGCGAGCAGCAGCGTGTCATTGCAACAGAAGAGCGCGTGCTACATCAGCTCGAGCGGCTCCACGAGCGTGAGCAGCGCCGCAACAAAGTGCGCGCGCACGTGACGCAAGCAAGGACATCGTCGCGGAGTCCGTCGCCCGAGGCGCGTCTCGCCTCAGAAGATGACCAGTTGACTCGTGATGCCTCAGAATGCGCAGTAGGTGCCACAGCGCCAGGGAGCGCGAAGGTGTAGGTCCATAGCACGTCGTTCAGTCTGAGCTAGCGAATGACCAAGTGATGCATTGCGTGGCTTAGCAAGTCCAATCAAGGACGTCATGGCCAGTTGCCCTAGAGGATTCGTTCGAGAGCAACGATGGTAACAGACCAGAGGCGCCTAGTGGAGCGCAAGTGGCGCAGTCTCGCGCACGAGGTACGCGAGCGCGTCGGCGTCATCCGCAAGCAATGGCTCGAGCTTTGCACGCACGTCTGCGTGGTAGGCGTTGAGCCACTCGACTTCACGTGGCGTGAGCATGCTCGTGTCAATGAGCGACTGCTGGATCGGCGCCATTGTGATCGTCTCGAATTCGCAAAAGTCCTTTCCAAGTGGACTCTTGATGTGCGTCGCCTACATGTGGACATATCATTAAATGAGACAATCAATAAACTATGAGAAGCGATATCATCATACAGAGCCGATGACATACCTTCTTGACGACCATGAGACTCTCGATGCGAATGCCAAAGTTCCCGCTCTCGTAGTACCCTGGCTCGTTGCTCAGGATCATGCCGTCTTGGATGAGCAAGCCGTTCGGGTTGAGTCGGAACGACAGGAGCTGGCGTCATAGAGACACACACAAGAGAGAGAGAGAGAGAGAGAGAGAGCCAGAGCGTGTGAGTCCTCACGATAGCGTCTCACGAGCCAATCGTCCCTATCTATGAGACGTACCACGCCCTTTTCGTGCACGTTCAAGAACGCCCCAACGCCGTGGCCAGTGCCGTGGCGGTAGTCCAAGCCCGCTTGCCAGAGCGGTGCACGCGTGATCGCATCGAGCTTCACGCCTTCGATCTTGTCAGGGAACACCGCCGTGGCAAGCGCAATGTGGCCCTTGAGCACAGACGTGAAGCACGCTTTCTCGTACGCCGTTGGCTCGCCAAAGTGGAGCGTGCGAGTGACGTCTGTCGTGCCGTCGAGGTACTGCGCACCCGAGTCGTTCAAGTAGATCGCAGACGTCGAGAGCTTTGGGCACGCGCCTGGCGTCGGTTTGTAGTGGATGATCGCGCCGTTCGGACCGATGGACGAGATCGTGTCGAAGCTCAGCGACACAAAGTCCGCCATCGCTTCGCGGAACGACTGCTGCTTGTCGGCGACTTGGACTTCGTCGTAGTCGCTCAAGCGACCCGCCTTTGCTTCTGTCTCGAGCCAGCTAAAGTACTGCACGAGCGCCGCGCCGTCGCGGATGTGCGCTTGGCGCATGCCTTCAATCTCGACTGCGTTCTTGATCGCCTTTTGCGCCATCACGACCGACGTCTCCTCTTTCCGCATCGCCGGTGGAATCGCCAAGAACACTGCGACGTTGCACTGCGTCGGGTCCACGAGCACTTTCTTGCTCGGGTCCGCCTGTGCGTACGCTGCGAGCGCCTCGAGGACGTCACCGTACGGCTTGCACACGACGTTGCTCGACGCCAAGTGCGCTGCGACTGCGTCGTGGTTGACTGCGTCGAGGAACAACGTCGCCGAGTCTTGCGTCACAATCGCGTACGAGACACTGGTATGTTGCAGATCACAGTAGAGTGAGCGATATCAAATTAGCGAGTCAAAAACCACACGTGTGGTTTGTCCACATTGCATGGCCATGTGGACGTACACGACAGGGTTGAACTCGACGTCGTTGCCGCGGATGTTAAAGAGCCACGCAATGTCGTCGAGCGCAGTGAGGACGATCGCGTCCGCGCCTTTTGCAGCAACAGCAGCGCGGACGTCGTCGAGCTTGGCAGCGACTGAGCGGCCAGTGTACGTCTCTGAGAGGAACGTCACGACCGACTTGCCAGCGTGCGGTCGGTCCGTCCAGACGGCGTCGACGAGGTTCTCGGTCTCGTGGAGCGCTGCGAGCTCGACAGTCGTCTCTTTGAGCGCACTCGCGAGGTTCCTATGTCGAGAGATAGATACGAGGTCAGTGCGTGCGTGGTCCAGGACGCTGTCCCTCAGTCAGTTTGTCGTACCGAGCAGCAGAGACCGACGTCAAGAACGGGTCGATCGCAAACACGCCGTCGTCGCCCGTGAGGTTCGTTGCCGCCCATCGCTATCGACATCAGAAGCGGAGCACAGTGTGTGTGAGAGAGAGTCGTCGTTCGCACGTGCTGTCGCTCATTCAAAGGCAATCAGACGAACGGACGCACCTCGATCGTTGGCACGCCTGGCTCTTCGGACTTCATGAGCGTCCACTCGGCGCTCAGTTCGTGCTCGGCTTGGAGGAAGTAGCGGCCGTCGGTCCAGAGCAGTGCCTTGTCCGGCGTCACGAGCGCTGCAGATGACCAACATGCGAAACATGCAAATGCTCGATCAGCAACGCCGATACACAGCCAGACTGCGTCCACTGCACTCATACACAAACACGTGTACGGACCTGTGCCATTTGAGCCCGTGAAGCCGCTGATGAACTGCCGGCGCTTGTTCGCATCGCTCACGTACTCGCTCTGGTGCGCGTCCGCCGTGTCGACGAGGAACGCTTGAAGCGTCTTACCCGTGAGCAGCTCGGTCGCGCTGCTGCTGCTCTCTTTGCTCAAGTTGCTGCGCAGCGACAGGAGCTTCATATTCGAGCGGCTCAGGAGAGCGCGCAGTTCACGCAGCTTGTCCGCCATCGTTGGTGTCGTTCGTCGGGCGTGCTGGTGTGGCTCACTTGTCTCGAAGCGAAATGAGGCACACTCATCATGAGGCACGTCGAGTTGTGTGGTCGACACAACTAACTGGTTTAGACTAATAATCATATTAGAGAACTGGCATCAGATACCAAAAATACAAATTTAGAGATTATCAGCCCACAGGAAATAACCGCGGTTTGACTTGATTAAAGTATGTGAAGTGCGGGTATTTCTAAAAAACATTTTGTTTTGATTGAATTTTCTTATTTCACTATCTGATTCTAAATAGGGAGCATATCCGAGCAACAAATGATTCGGAATATGAATCACTTGTTTATTTCACTATTCGAATTGAAATTAAAACAACAAATGAATTCGAATTGTATGATTTTTTGACACTGAAGGTATACTTAAATCAAGTATAATTGTGGCAAAATGAACTATCCACAAAAACGCCAAAACAGCGACTGCTTTGACTGGCGTTGACTATAGATTGACACACCTCTTTTTGGTGGTTTTGTGAACCGCTTGGCTCGGACGCGTTTTCACGAGCCAATCAACAGCAAGCGCGTCTTTTTAGCGAATCAGCAGCGGCTCGATGTATCGGATAAGATAGAACGATGTGGTAGTGAGAAAATCAAGGTCGTCGCATCTGCCAGTTGGCCAACTGGCACATCCCATCTCTCCATGCAACTCACAATTCAAACTCGCGCGAGCAGCTCACAACTCAATCTGCAGTGCGACACTCAGCATGCATGTGACACCGCCTCTCGTGTTTTGGCCAGTTTGGACGCCGGTGATCGTGATGCCAGCGCAAGGACCACCGCAACCCCAGCTACCGCTGCGAACGATTGCGCCGAATCCACGCGCTACGATACCTCGAACAAGCGCAACGCATGCTCCACGTCCTCCTCGCATCGGCTGACCACGTTCTCTCGACGAGTCTACCGTCGCATACATACGAGCATGGGCGGACAAGAACAGCCGTGCTGGCTCGGACTTTTCGTGGGCTCGCTGATCAAGGAGCTTCAGCAGACGCACAATGTGTCCCCAATGACAGTACGTCGCATCGTGCGTGCTCGCTGGGATGAAGCCCGCGATCTATTCGACGGAGTGGTCGACGGCAAGATGTCGCTCAAGACGCTCGCGCGCTTCATTGACTCTGCGCGCCGATGCATCCACGTATGCATGTACCTCTTCACGAACCGCGTCTTGCTCGATGCGCTCGTGCGAGCGCGGAAACGCGGAGTGAAAGTGCACGTGATCCTCGATGGTGAAGCGACACATGCTCGCATGTGCAGCGCACTTCAACGAGCGAGGATCAAGGTCAAGACAACGGACTCCACTGGCAAGACGCACAACAAGATTGTGGTCGTCGACCGTCGATTCGCCGTGCAAGGATCGATAAACTGGACCGACACCGCGGTCACCAAGAACTTTGACGTGTCGGTTTTCGCCAATGAGGCAGACTCGCGCACGCTGCTCAAGAAGATGATGAAGGTGAAGTCCAGCAAGTGAATGGCATCTAGTGCGCAGGGACACAGTGGTAGCATTGGTGTGAGCAGTAGTGTGTGAATGGTAACAAAAAGCAACACCGTCCCTGACACTTCAGTGAGTCAGTCCATCAGTCACGATGATGAGTGCACGTGTGCATGGCTAGAGCGCAATCTCTGTTACTGTCTCTGCTGACGATGCGGAAGACGATGGCGACGCACTGCTCTCGTGCGCAAGAGCGAGTGCAAGCGCGTCGTGAGTACGTACGATCTGCTGGAGGTACGCCGTGAGCGAGAGCGGGAGCGAGTGTGTACGGCGAAGCGGAAGTCGGTGCGGGCAGTGCCCATTTGCCACAGACACAGTCACATCCATCCAGAGTGAGTCCTAGAGCCAGAGGACGATAGAGAGACCGAAGCTTATAGCGTCGCCGTCGAGACAAGCGCACGTTCATCAACCAACTGGAGCAGCATCGCACGCAGGCAAGCACAGCGCGCACGAGGCGAATCACGTCGCTCGACGTGCAAACAAGTCAATTGGATCGACTGTAGCATATTTGTAATTTTCAAGATATTTGTGAGCATGTTCAAACAAATGAGCCACTCAAAGCGCAAAAGCTGTAAATTCCTGAAAGAGCATTGAACTCAGATCGCACAAGCACGCCCAGCGCAACACAGCACACTGCAGCTCGAATGCGCGTGTACAAGCGCACGACGTCGGGACAGCGCGCCGCAGCGCTCGAGCGCATCGACAATGGCGAAACAGTCACTGCAGCAGCGCGCGCCGTTGGTATGGAACGCAGCGCGCTGCGTGGTGTTGTCAAGAATAGGTACGTGCCGAGCAAGAGAGCAGGTCGCCAGCAGAGATCGAGATGGTGTACGACATGGCGCTCGAGAAGCGACAGAGCCAAGCGAAACTGGCGGTTGCTGTGAGCGCGCGTCTCGGACGATCAGTGTTGTCGTCGACTGTCTGTCGAGCGCTGCTCGAGATGCAGCACAAGCGTGACGACATTCTGTTCTTCCGTGACGTCGGCGTCTCAAAAGACCAGCTTCTCGAGTGGTTGCGCTCGGCCATTCGGTCGATTTGGGTCTCAATGTATATCATTGCGTGTGAAAGGTGTGCTCACTTTGCGTGTTTGCTCAGGCAATACAACGTCCAACTGCTGCGACTGCGTTTACAGCTCGGCGTGCTGCAGAAAAAGAGCGGCGGACCGCAGCTGTCATCGCGAGCGCAGAAGCAGAAGAACGACGCGCCGCAGCGGCGATTGCAAGTGCAGAGGCAGAAGAACGTCGCACTGCCGCAGTGACCGCGCGTGCAGCACGAAAAGAACACTGGACCGCAACTGAGACTGCACGCGCAGCCGCAAAAGAACGAGCTGCAGCTCGCAACGCAGTGAGCAAAGTCACTTTTGCCAAGGGACCGCAGCGCAAGTACTTGACGTACAAGTAGCTCGCTTGTGTGCTCGTTGTGGCTTGACAGTCTCGTTTGTGCAGTGATTGATCAGCTCTATATTGTTTAATGAAGTCAAATGTGTTCAAGCGGCAGCAGCTCCGAGCCACGAAGTCA
>JAASFN010000043.1:0-59428 GCA_023333795.1 Globisporangium rhizosaccharum
CGCTCCTGGCTCTGCTGATCCTGTTTGGACAAGTCGACCAAGAGCTGCGCATTGCCATGTATTGCTTGACCCACCAAGTAGTAAGTGCCTCTTGCTGCTTGTTTGCTGTGCTAGTGTTGTGACAACTGAACTACGCTGTGTGTGCATTCGCGCAGATCGCTAGGTTCATCAAGTACTTGCTCGATACGAACCCTGTCCTGACCGTGTACATCCTGACTGACGCGGCGATGGCAAAGGACGAGCGCTCGCAAGTCCGCCACTTACACGCGCACGCACCACAGCGTGTTCGTCGCGTTTACACCGACTCTCCACGTGAAGGTACGCACGCTGTACTCGTCGTCTAGGGTCGTCTCGTGCTCATGCTCTCGTGCTCATTGCTGTATTCATGCTCTGAAGGACGTCCTCATAGACGAGCGCTTTGTGCTCACTGGTTCAACGAACCTTACTGAGCGTGGTCTTGACACCAATGTCGAGGCCATGAACGCGTTTCGTGACGGTGACGTTATGAAGACAACGGCGCGCCGGTAGGCCGGTGTGATGCAGCGCATGGCGTTTGCTCGGGGCGTCGACTATCGCCCGAGCCCGAGCCATCTCGCCAAGAAGAGCGCGACGGCGACTATCACAGATACAGCAGTGCAGCTGTTCCACCAGCAAGGCGAGCACAAACTGCGCAAGAAGCAACGAAAGCAAGAGGTCGTGGAGCTCGAGCTTCGGAAGAAGCAACGCGAGCAAGAGATCGCCGAGCTCAAACACCGCCAAGAAGTAGCAGCGCTTGAGCTCGAGCACCGCCAGCGAGTAGCTGAACTCGAGATCGCAGCATTGATGCAAGAGGAAGCACTGAACGATCTCAAGCGAAAAGGTCAATTTGAACTGAATACATTTTGTGTGGCGCCTTCTTGCAACACGTGTCGCTGCTGAACTCGACACTCGACACTCGACACTCGACAGTCCACGAGTTGCCATTGCGATCGCTGAGCGCCAGGCACGCTTGTGGTGCACTACACGACGAAATGGTCGCGAACTTTTGCGTGCAATGCGGCGCACCGCGCACAGATGGCCCAGTGTGCCAGCTCTGTGGCGCAGCGTACGTCGCACCAGTCGCTCGATCTGCGTCGGTGTCTGCCATGACACAGAGCAGTCGGAGCAACGCATACAACCAGCGACAGCGACAGCAGCAGCAGCAGTACCAACAGAGTGTCAACACTATCCGCGCAGACCAGAGCAGCACCAGCAGCGTCAGCAGCGTCGAGAGCCCCGACTATAGCCACACACACCAGAACAACAGCAGCATCAACAGCAGCATCAACAACGGCAATAGTAACAGCAGTCTTCGCCGCGTACAGTCCGTGCCAATCACTGGATCGAGTGGCAATGCCGCGCCGTCACAGTCACGCACGATCTTCGCTCGGCGCTACGCTGATCACCCGACCTGCGACGTCTGCAGCAGCACGTTTGATGTCGCGAAGCGGCGCCACCAGTGGTACGTGCGGTTGAGCGCTCTTGCACTCTTGCTCACTCCATAGAGACCATCATGCTCCTTCTAACCCGCTGCCTGCGAACCTGCCTGTCGATGATCCACTAGTCGCAAGTGCGGACGCTTCATCTGTGGTGCGTGCTCGCCTGTGCGGCTGCTCATTCCCTGGGGCGAGCAGATCCCTGGCGCCAAGGGCTACGACAAGTCCGTGCCGCAGCGTGTGTGTCTCCACTGCGCACCAGCGCTTCACCCAATGCAAGACGAGCTCGTCGCGATGTACGCGCGCTCGAACGCCGAGAACCACCACGAAGCGAAGAGCCGACTGCACTTGCCGTACACGAGCTCGCTCGAGCGCGAGTGCCAGCACGCGGCCGACATCATCGGCAACTTCTTCCGGGACGGCAACGCGGCGGCGAGCGACCGATCGATCCCTGTGGCGTTCTTGGAGAACGCGCAAGGTCTCGCAGTCATGACGATCGTGAAAGCCGGCTTCATGATCGTCGGGAAGCTCGGCACGGGTCTCGTGCTCGCAAAGCTCGAGGACGGGACGTGGTCCGCGCCGTCGGCAATCGGGACTGTCGGACTCGGCGGCGGTTTTGAGATCGGCGGCGAGATCGTCGAGGTGATGATCATCTTGGGCTCGCGCGGTGCTGTCGAAGTGTTCCACAAGCCGCAGGTGAACCTCGGCGCCGGCTTGGACATCGCTGTGGGACCGTATGGACGCTCAGCGACTGCCGCAGCGGCGCTCAGCACCACGCGCTTGAACGCGAACTACAGCTACTCGCACAGCAAAGGACTGTACGCCGGCATCTCGCTCCAGGGCTCAGTCATCGCGACACGGAATGACTTGAACCGCAAGTTCTACGGCCGCGACTTGGAGCCAAAGGAGCTGCTCAGTGGTGCCATTGCGCCGCCGGTGGCGGCAAAGCCGCTCTACGATGCGCTCTTCAGCGCGATGCACCACGTCGACGAGCACAAGGACGTGCAGGCGGAGCGCGCGGCGCTCATGGGCGCGTGTCGGATCTGCCAGTGTCCAACATTCGCGGCGCACTCGCTGCAGCTCTGGAACAAGAAGTGCAAGAGCTGCGACCACATCCATTAGCGTCATCGAGGGCATCTCGCCGAGTTTTTGATTGGCATGAGTGTTGTAGCATGTGTGACATGCGCACACTAGATTATTGTATGAACCAGCTCGCTTGTTTGGACCTGCTCGTGTGTGAGTGAGGCTGGCTGTCTCGTCATGTGAGACGGCATGCGATGGACAAACGCACGTGCATGTGGTGCTCGACTCAGCATCGCTACGCGCGTGATTAGTCTGCTGCTACGATGGATGAAGAGATTAGTAGAAGGCGTCGCCGTGTGCGATAGCGACTGGAGACGAATCTCCGCAGATGCGAGTGAGCGAGCGAGCGCGCGCGATGCCAGCACTTGCGATCCTACTCCGTCCCACACACGTACACGCGCATCTGACCAACAAGCGCAAGTGCCATGCCGCCCGCTGCTGCCGACTCCACGCTCCTGTCGTCGTCGTCACCGTCGCCATCTCCATCTGTGCTCGTAGTGTTTGACTACGACTGGTCCCTCGTGAATGACGACTCGGACATCTTTGTGTTCAAAGAGCTGGAGCCAGCGCTCCTGCTCGAGCTCCAGGACCGATGGCCGCACATGCAGTGGACGCAGCTCATTGACGAGCTGCTCCAGCGCCTCGCGCGCGAGCGACCTGAGCTCTCCGCAGCAGACATCCAGCAAACGCTCGCACGCATTCCAGTGCAGCCGCGCATGCTCGACGCTGTGCGTCTCGCTGTAGAAGACCACGGCGCGGAGCTCCACATCGTGAGCGACGCGAACACAGTCTTTATCGAGAGCATGCTCGACCACCACGGACTCGCACCGCTCGTGCGCAAAGTGCACACGAACCCGTCGCACTTTGAGGCAGTCGGCGACAGCGCTGCTAACAATGCGAAGGCGACGTGCTTGCGCGTCGAGCGGTACCACAGTCCACACAGCCCGCCGCACGAGTGTCCGCACTGCCCTGTGAACATGTGCAAAGGCCAGATCCTCGATGCTATCCAGCGCGACCGCGCGTTCACGCACGTGCTGTACGTCGGCGACGGCAAGGGCGACTTTTGCCCCGCGACGCGTCTTGCGAGGTACGTCGTCCTGCTACTGTTATGTATGTGTCTTGTATGAATCGTGCGACTGGAACCGAGACTCATACGCCGTGCCTGGATGCGCATTGCTACTAGCCACGACATGGTGTTTGCACGCGAAGGCGTAGAGCCGATCCGCGGACCCTTTGAGCTCCTTGAGAAGATTAAGACGCACCGCGAGGCAGTGCAGGCGACAGTCGTGCCGTGGCGCACTGGCGACAACATCTATTCGCACTTTCAAGCGTTCTTTGCGTCGCTTCGTAACACAGCAGCAGCAGCAGTAGCGCCATAGAGAGAAGCAAGTGTCGTCTGGATGTAGACACTCTGATGGACACTCTGTCAGCATACTGAACTCAAGGTGTTTGAGTTTGTATCAACAATACTATTGTCATTATTGCATTGCAATTGATACCAGAGACTCACTCACACACTGAGCCACGGCGTCTTGGTCATGAACGTCACGTGCACGAGCGCACAGGCGACGCCGATGATGAGCACGGAGAACCAAAAGACGTCGGTCCGAGCAACAGGCGAGCGCTGCATCGGCAGGATCTCAGCGATGCTGAACGCGCCGAGCGAGACGCAGAAGCTCCAGGCGCCGCTCACGAGGCCTTCGAGGACAAACTGTCGCCGGCCGCTCGGGTGGAAGAGGTAGAGACCAAAGTGCGGGCTGAAGTAGAACAGCGGCGCGCGGTGGATGAGCGAGTGGAACACGCCGCTGTACGCTGCGTACGTCACGCCAGCGCTCCAGACGAACCAGACAAAGCGCCCGGCGAGCGTCTGGCGCAGCAACGCGCGGTTGTCGTACGCGACGACGCCCAGGAACGCCAGAAGTCCGAGCAACGGCACAAACTCCATGACCGAGAGCTCGTCACTGCTGCTGGTGCTGCTGGATGCGGCAGCAGGCGGCACGACGCCAGTTCGCGCAGACGACGCGGGCGCGAGGCCGCTCTTGACGAACCACTGGCGCACAAACTCGCTAGTGATCGCAGCGAGTGCGTCCTGAGGATGCTGGTCTTCTTCTGCTGCTGCTGCTGCAGTGTGGGGACTCGTAGCTGCGGTTGCCAAAAGCTTCGTGGGCGATGACAGGTTGAGGGCGTTCGTCTCAGGATGTGGATAGCGCTGGAAGCCTTTGGCGGAGCGCGGCGCGAGCCAGAGCAGCGACGGCGTCGTGGTCGCCACGCGGTGCTGCATGCACATCACACAGTCCGTTGGTCCGTCTGATAGTTAGAGTGAGCGACAGGAAGAGCGAGAGAGCTAGCACAGAGAGCAGACGCGTACATAGCGAGCCATCTGTGGCAGAAGCTGCGCTGGGACGCGCACGATCTGGAGTCCCGACGCCTTGTACGCGCGCGCAACGGTGGCCATCGCTACTAGCAGGAGCTCGCTCCGCTCGTCGCGTGCAGCAAGACACGTCTGTATAGCTGCAGACAGCACGCCCTCATCCGCATTAACGGCTTCTTCTTCGTCAGTCTCCTCCTCCTCTTCACTGTCGTCGCCATTCGTCATGGCGCACTCTGATGCGCTGTCGTCGCCCTCGAAGAAGAGCACGAGCGGCACGGAGCGGGTCTTGGACAGCACCAGCGCTTCGTACTGCTGCCACGTGTGCTCGAGCTCGTCCGGCGCCACTGCGAGCGTGAAGAGCGCGCTCTGTGTATCCGGCTGCAGCAGAGACTGCGTCGGCTGCGCAGTCGTGACGTGACCGAGCGAGATCGCAGCGCACGCGACTGCTGCGAGCACCTTTGACGACGAGGTCCTGCGCATATTCGTTGAGTTGTTTTTCCTGACAGAGGATTCAATTGTGCAAAAGTAATGCTTCAACACTCATTTCGCACACATGACTTGCTAACTGTATGCTTCATAGCGAATTCACACAACTCACTTTGGCAAATGCAGATCCATTGACGTTGTCATCGATCGATCCTCGTCCTCTCACCACTTGTCATCATGCAACGCACTATGCTCTCTCGCTCTCGCTCCTTCGTCTGTCCTGGCTGTCCGATCGACCATCAAGTTACGCGACAAACGTCGTCGGCTCGGCGCCAACGCCTCCTGCGTGCTGGTGCACGAGCTTCGCGAGCGCGAGCGCCAATGCATCCGCGTCCGCCTGGGTCTGCGCCTCGGCGTACACGCGCACGGCGTCTTCCGTGCCCGACGGTCGGATAAACCCGCGGCCTTGCTTACCAGCATACGCTGCGAGCGTGTCTGCGATTGCAGTACGGAGCGACTCGGGCGCGAGCACCTGCGTGTCGTCGACGTCGTCGGCCTTGAGGACGCTGCGGTCCGCGACCTGGACCTTCGTCTGGCGGCTCGGGAGGTCCGCGTACATGCGGTCCCAGTCCGCGATCGACCAGTTGCGCTGGATCAGCAGCACTTCGACGAACAGCAGGTCGCTCATGGCGTCGCCCGTCGCCTGGTTGATGAGCTGGTGCGCCGCGAGGAGCTGCGCGAGCGCGAGCTTCTTGCGCTCGTCGTGCAGCGTGTTCTCCCACTTGTGCAGGCGCTCGACGAGTGCGTCTTTCAGGACGACTGTGCCGTGGCCGTTCGCCTCAAAGTACACGCCGACGTCAAACTCCGTCGCGCGCTTGTGGCAATGCTTCACGCCCGTCTTCGCCAGTGCGACGCGGATGCCGCGCGCCTGGAGGTACTGTGCCGCCGCGCCGTTCGCGTACGCGGTCTGCACGACGCCAAACGTCACGCCCTCCTTGTCGAGCTCGAGCGTCCGGAGCTTGTCGGCAAAGAACTCGGCAAAGAGACACGCGATCTTGTCGCCGTCGAGCAAGTGCCACGCGCCGTCAGCGTCAAAGTAGTGGAACACGACGCGGTCAGCATCGCCATCGAGACTGCAGTAGCGCTTGCCACGGTCCGCGTCGCGTGAGAGACCAGCAGGCGGACGCTGCGCCTTTTGCACGTGCTCGGCGCCGCTCTCGTGGTTCAGTTCGCCGTCGCTCGGCGTGTTGAAGATCTCGAGGTGAAGCGACTCGCCGAGTTCCTTTGCGAGCTTTGCGAGCTGCAGTGCGCCGACGCCGTGAGCGCAGTCGACGTACAGTGGCGTGCGCATCTCGAGCTTCTATAGAGTGAATGATGTACGGTCAGTCTCAGCCAGTGGCTGGTAGGAGGCGAGAGAGAGAGCGCACATATGGACGTACTTTGGCGTCAATGCCGGCCGTGAGCTGCTTGAACGCGTCTGTGAGCATGTTGTAGTACCCGACTTCGGACGCCCAGTCGCCGCGGTTGAACTGCTCGTAGTTCCACTGCACGTACAGCCAAGGAGACAGTGAGTGATGGTCTCAGAGCACATTGTAACTTAGTGAGAAAGGACGTACCATGCGCACGAGGTGGTGGAGCTGCGGCGTCGTCTGGAGCCCAAAATCGAGGACGTTGCCGCCGACGACCAATGCGCCTTCACGCGCGAGCTCCGCGAGGCTCTGCATCGCCACAGCAGCAGCGTCATGTGAGTCGATGTGGTCGTATATAGCATTATGGCGATGGACACGTGCACACGCACCTCGCTCGACGGCCGCGTGTCCTTGGCGATGAAGACGTTGCCCGTCTGGTCCAAGTTGATCTTCTCGGCCGTGATGATCTCGTCGAGGATGTCGACGACCTTGTCCGAGCTCGCGTTCGCCAACTGCACGGCGTACTACAGAGCGCCAGAGCAAGCAAGCGATGGGTCCATACAGAGCACACGAGCGAGTCTGTGTGAGCTGACTGCTGTCTTGTCTGAGTGCCTATCAGTGGAGCTCCATCCAGACACATGGACGCACCTTTTCCCACGACTGCTTGAGCATGTCGCCACGCGGGTCAATGAGTTTCAGGCCGTTGTCCGTGCTCGGGTTGTGCGACGCTGTGATCATCACGCCCGTGATCTTGCCCTCGCACTTGGAGCGCAGCACTGCGAGGATCCCCATGCGGTGGCACGTCGACGGCAGCAGCGACGCCTCTTCGCGGAAGCCCGCCGTGCCGTACAGCAGCGTGCGCGCGCCGAGCGCCTGCGGCTTGGTGTACTTGGCCACTTCGTCCACGACGCGCGGGGTCTTGTCGGCGATGCTCATGGCGCTCATGCTCACTCGCTCGGTCGCTCGGTCGCTTGTTGTCTGTTGTAGCTTGTGCTGCTGCTTGCACGCGATGGAACTGTGAGGGAGGAGCGCCCGACCAAGTTCGTTGTAGAGCAGCGCCACTAGGTGGTCTTATTTAATCTTGAAAATTGTATGCTTTGTCGGGAATCAGAGACGTTCGAGATCGTCGTCACGCACGCGCATTGGTCCGTTTGTGACGATCGTACTTTTGCGAGTTGCAACACTGCGACAGGCACTGTAGAATCTGGATCTCTCTGTTTTTCATCACTACCACAACAACACCAGCGTCGTATCACTGACCTGTTCGCATGGACATGACCTTGGACATCGTCTGTCATGTGTCTGTGCGTGATGCAACCAACCAACGAGAGAGAGAGAGAGAAAGAGAGCAGCAATGTCGTGGATAAATATGTGTCTGTGTGTTCACAAGTCGGTCCTCGTCCTCCTTCTCTGTCTCTCTCACTCTCTCTCTCTCTCTCTCTTCTCAACACAATGGCGTCTAGGACGCTGTCTCTATGGTCTAACAGTGTGGGTATGTGCGTATGTGCGTGTCGCTTCGAAGAGAGGATGCTGATGGAGAGTGTCTGTCGGTCAGTTGTTCGCGTGTGTGAACGCTGGAGCTGGCGACCGCGGTGGCCCTGGGTGGCGCGGTACTGCTGGCGTCGACCCGAGCAACGTCGGGTCGTGGACAGACACGAGCAGCGCGTCGATACGCTCGTCCGCGCCGTCCACGTGCTGGAAGACGCCGATTAAATAGTGCAGCTGCCGCAGCAGCACGAGGAGCGCAGCGGGCGTCGCCTCTTTGCGCGCTTCGAGCCGCGCTTTGAGCGCCATGACGCGGCGGAACTTGGCCAAGCGGCTGTTGCGACACGCGGGACAGAGGCTCGGCTCGCGCACGACGTCGTCGTCAGTGAGCGCTGCTGCTGCTGCTGTAGACGTACTAGAGCTGCTACTGGCGTCTGTAGCTATCACTGTGCCTGGGTCCTTCGGGCCGTGGCAGCCACCCAAGTAGTACGCCTGCAAGTTTGCGTACTCGTCGGCGTTGAACGGCAAAGTGGCGATGTCGGCGATCACTTTGCGCACATGCACGTCCATCGTGCTCTCGTATCGCGGACTCTTGAGCGACAGCCGCGTCGCTGGGACGGACGCACTGCCATTTGCATCAGCAGCAGTTGGGAGCTGCACGAGCGAGCCGCGCGATGGTAGTCCGACCCGCGGCGGTCGCCGGGCAGTGAACGCTGACGGCGGTGGCACGGAAGCTGGACCTGTTGCTACTGTTGCTGCTGCTGGCACGGGAGCGCTGTCACTGCTGCCGCTGCTGCTGCCGATGCTCCCGCTCGATGAGCTCGACTTGACTGGTCCATTTGCGTCCAAGCGCTGGTACTTGGGCAAAGTCGGCTCGGGCGTATCGTCGACTGCACCGCTTGATGTACCCGTTGCAGTGGTACATGGGTTACCATTCTGGTCCTGGTCTGGGACTTTGCGCTTGTTGCTAGTTGTATTGGTACCATTGGTGCCATTCGTACTGGTCCGCCGTGCGTCCTGCAAGAGCTTGAGTACGCGCTCGTTGCGCGTGAGGGCGTCCGAATACCGGCGCGTGACGCCACTAGCTGCGTCGTCACTCGTTGTCACGTCCATCGTACTGTCACCCGTCGTTGGACTCGCAGCTGCTGGCGCAACGAGACTCAAGTCGATGCCCGTGAGCTTCACGAGCACAGACCGCGGGTTCGCGTTGATCGCGCCGACGATGCACGACGCCGCGTAGTTGCTCGCGCCTTTTGACGACAGCGACGCGCCAGTGAGGCCGTTGGTCTTCTTCATGAACTGCGTGCTCGCCCAGTCGTGACCGTCGAGCAGGAGACATAGCAACGACGTGCTGTACGCGAGGCCCATGCTCAGGTCGCGGAGTCCGAGCAGCGACATCTGCGAGTAGCTCACGTCGAGGACGCGCAAGACCGCGTTCTTGGCCACGAGTGCGCCAAACGCACTCGCACCGACGTCGCCCATTGGGTTGTTGTCCATGTACAGGTTCTGGAGCGAGTTGCGCGCGCTGCAGAGCGCCTTCGCGAGCGCCAGTGCGCCGTCTGCGTCGACGCCGTTCTTCCCGATCTCGAGCGTCGTGAGGACAGTCTCGCCGGATGCGAACGCCGCCGCGAGGTGGCGCAGTCCGTCGCTCCCGATGCGGTTCTGGCCGAGCGTGAGCTCTTCCAGGACCTTGTTGACGCGCAAGGCGTCGGCCAGTCGCGCCATGCCGTTGCTCCCAATGCCGTTCGTACCGACGTAGAGCGACCGGAGTCCCTTGTTTGCCTTGAGCCCGTCGGCGAGCGCCGCGGCGCCATCTTCGCCAATGTTGTTGCCGCTCAAGTGGAGACTCCGGAGCGTCGCGTTCTTCGTGAGCGCCACCGCCAACGCCTTGGCGCCAGCTGGGCCAATGTCGTTCCCGCTCAAGTACAGACTCTCGAGCGACGTGTTCTGCTCGAGCGCCTTCGCCAAGAGCGCGGCGCCTTTATCACTGATGCGGTTGAAGCCCAAGTCGACGGTCCGTAGGTTGCTGCAGTGCGCGAGCACGTGGCCAAGGAGCTTCGGTGCGATGTTCCCGAGCGAAAAGCCGCCGAGCTTGAGCACCGAGTACGGCGCGAGGTCGCTCTGCATGCGCTCGCTCACGTCGCGCCACGTCGCGGTGCGGTTCTCGACGTCGCGGTAGTAGCTCCGGAGACAGCGCTGGATGAGCTCGCGCGACGGACACGCTCCTGTTGTCGGCGATGCAGGCGGTGGCGACATGGCTGGTGCTGCTGTCGGCAAAGTCGTCGCTGTGCGGTCTGCGAGTGCTGCGAGTGCTGCGGTTTGTTGTTGCTGCTGCTCGTCGCTTGGTGAGGTGCTTGCGCGCTTGGCAGCGGTCGACGGGTCGTCGCGCTCGGTGTATTTGAACCTGGCGCTGATGTCGCGCATCATGAGAGCGGCTTGAGCCCGAGCGACGGGATCCGCAAGTGAGTGAGTGACTGAAAACTGCAGCTCGCGATGCTCGACCGTCCAAGCAAGTGGAGGTTTGCTTTGGTCTGGTTGTTGTTGCTCGGACGTCAGCGCGCGGCGACCAGCGACTGCTCCTCCTCCTCTAAACAACCAAACAAACAAACAGACAAACTGCGCAGGTGCGAATGGCGTCCCACTCTCTCTCGCGCGCCACTACTCGCTCGCGCTTCTTCTTCGGCTTGTTCTTTGCGATTGGCGTCGATTGGATTGGCTTGGATTGGACGGCGGACGCGCACGGACTGTAGGACGACGGGCCAAGCTCGCGCGTCGACAGAGGCGGCGTCAATCCAACCAGCAGCAGCAACGACGCTCGCACGTGTGTGTTGTGTTGTGTGTGTGTGTGTGTGTGTGTGTGCGTGGATCGATGCGAGTGAGGGAGTGCGTGCGCGTGAGGGGAAGAGGAGGGCGGGTGGCGCCACCACCACACGCCGAAGCAGCGCAGCAGACGGCGATAACAACGACCGACCGACGGACAGACTTGCCTACCCGCGCGACCCGCTTGGTTTGCTTTGCTTTGCTTTGATTGTGCACAGCGACACACCCAACCGCACACTGGCGCAAGACCTTCGAGACCATACAAACACCAAGTGCGCGCGAATGACCTCGCCACTGTATGGCCCTCGCGCAAAGCTGAAGTTTTCTCGACGCGATTTTATATTGAAAATTGTATGCCCGCGCTTTTCTGTTTTCGCGCGCAGAAACAAGACGCAACATGTCGGTGAAAATCGAATGTGCGCCTCAAATGTGCTTGTGTTGAGTGGTTTGCTGAGCTTTTGCTGTGCGGTTCGCTGCTCGACGTGCTCGACTTGCTCTGACACAAGGCAAACCAACGTGCTGCTTTGCGAGCAAGGACACAAGCTGTTGGTTGTTGTTCATATGTAGTGGTGCTTGCCACTGCTAGACGTCATTTGCTTGGGTTCTCAAGTGTTAAATGCGCTAGGACGACTGTCTCTCCCAAAGCCACCGCTGCTGCGTGTCTGTGCATGTGTCTTGTCTTGAGTGTCCTAGTGTGGCTTGTTTCCAGCCAGGCACTTGATCAGCTGGCATGGCAAGCGAGCGAGGCATGCTCAACACGGCTTGCTCTCTGTTGCTCTCTAGCTCTCTCTATCTCTATCGCTGTCTGGAGCAGCTTCGTTGGTGCTTGGACGACCGCAACAACAACAGCCAAACAGCCAAATAGTGCCACTGGATCTTGGTGCTTGTTGTCATGCACTGGCAAGTGCTGACAGCTTTCCCTCTCACTCTTGCCCTCGTGCGCCGCTACATGAGGAGGAGGAGAAGGGTGACGAAGGGACTTTGCCTTTGACTTTGCCTCGCATTCGCACGGCACCGGACAAAGCGCTCTCGCGCGGCTGAAGTTTTGACAGCACGTCGTCGCATCTCTGCAAGCTTCAAGCACCTTTGTCATGTGTGGCTCGCCATAAAACGCACTTGCACGCGTGCGCTCGTAGTCGCGCTCTCGCGAGAGAGCGAGAGCATGCCAAGCAGGCGTCGAGCGCTGTTGTATTCGTGGGCATTGGCAATGGCGCCAAAGTCGGCAACGTGATGCCATCTGGGTCTCGCAGCCTCTCTTTCGAGCGATCTTGAGACCGCGAGACCGCTGTGTGGTGTGTGTGTGAGAGAGAGGGAAAGTAAGCAAGCGAGCGCGCACAAAGCCCTGCGCGACGAGCGAACAAGTCTCGTCCTGTTTTGTTTGCGCTTGCGTACACGCCGTCCTCGCCCTTGCCTGCACGCCTTCGTACGAGTGCTTAGAGAGCAGGCGCACGCGCAGCAGAAACTTCAGCTGCCAAGTGAAGTATCTGCCTCACACACAGGTACAGGTGGGAACAGCAGCAGTGGGTTCAGCCGAGTGCTTGTGTGGCAAAGCAAAGCAAAGCGCTGCTGCTTGGAGACAGCATCAATGTCTGCGAGCACCTCCATGGCAGTGCGCTCACAAACGTGGTCGGTCGCAGCGAGTCACAGTGACCAACAGCGAACAATGACCAGCAGCAGCTCCAAGGACACTCGAGACTGTAAAAGCACTCGTTCGACTTGCTTGCTGCTCCTGCTCAGACGGATGTGCTGCTGCTCGACCAGCTGCCCGCATCAATGGCGTCTGTACGGTGCGACTGCCCGCGCGTCCTGCAGACGCGATTGACGATTCCGCGTCAACGCCATCACGACCGTTTGACTTGTTTGACTTGCGTCTCCGCTGCGCGCGTCGAGAGAGAGAGGCAGTGTGGTGAGTGGTGCGCCTGCTGGCTGGCGTGGGCAAGTGCGCGCAAAAGATCGAACCGCGCCGTTCTGGTGCAATCGCTTGGTCCCTCACGCACATGCATGCTCCCTCGCTCAACACTCACTCACCTCGCTCACTCGACACGAGTTGCAACGCAAGACAGCGCGCCACGTCGCGCCGACTCGACGCCTCTGAGCGCGCAAATTCTGCATGCGTCACGCTCGTGACCGTCGTGTTTCAACAAGTGAGCGACCGAGCTGTGCGCGCTTGCGTGATTCTCCACACACACTCGAATTGCTTCCTCGCTCAAGATCGCTCCAGGCCTTGCACGCGCAGCACCATGGCCTTGGTTTGTACAATGCGGCTCTCATCTCTCAAGCTCATTCATTCCCATCGCACCCAAACATGTATGTGTCTGCATGTGCAGCATACGGGGTCATACGCGGACACTGATACTGCTTCCGCTCCCTCGCTCCCTTTGCCATGGGTGCTCACACATGCTCACGCGAGATCCAGGGCGTGTGTGTGAGAGTGAGTGAATGACAAGGTAAGCACTGCCCTCCAGTTCAAGCAAACGATCACAGTTTGCGTGTAGCCATCCAGAGTGTCAAACCAAGCACCGATTGACCACCACCACGGCATTAAGCACAGCTTGCTACGAGTAGACTCGAAGCTCTTCAACATATTCGAGAGCGTTCGCACTCGTGCTCTGAGCTCCACCACAGCTCGTACAGCGCACTCCTTTTCTGCTTCTTCACTCGCGCTGAGCTCCACACACACCAATTATTCATAGTAATATACCAATAATCAAATTCAATAGTCGAAGCAAAAGTTAGGTCCAGCCTATATTAGTACGGGTAAAATGTATTTCAATACCGGTAAAGGACTTTGACCGAAAAAGTATATTGATTTTGTCCGAATGTATATAGCGGATTGAAGACATCTGGACGACACTGTAGTTTGTTTTGTTCGCAAAAATTAGAGTAAGCATCCAGAGTATAGATTTTGTCTGACCATATGTCATAAACAAAATACACACGATTTTGTCCGATAATACAGAGCAAAATTCGTCTTACAAGAGACGACTATGTTAATTACAAAATACAATTCGAACTCCTTGCTAAACCGTATAAGACAAAATGACAGCATCAAGCAAAAAATCGATACAATATTGTATACACGTTTGCCGGGTACGTTATACACATTTTTCTGTCAAGTGCATCCATATTGCATTGGTTTGAACGCGTTTGCAGGAATTGACCAAATCCCTCCCACATCGAATGTTTTTGACAGTATAATTCTTTATTAAAGAGATTTGACTAGGGGAACAGAAAATTATGTTCACATCGGAGCGATTGTAAATAACATGGTGTGGGCACGTAGCAACAAATTCTTGGAGTTTGTCCATTTTTCTGGTCAGGAGCAACTCGTTGCAAGGGGTTTATTGCAATACTGACACAGTTGAGTGGAAAAAGGTGTACAATGAATATAACTTATGCAGAATATACACTATGACATTGTGTTCAATACAAACCTAAACAAATTAATTAAGATATTAAAGGGCGCCGCTCGACGCGTCTGGCGCTCTGCTGCCTCAAAACGGTGCCAAGTCGACTCTACTGTCGAGCTACTGCAATGCCGTCGCTGTCTCGCGATAGGTTTGCGACTGGACGCAAATGATCCACCTGCTGCGGTCCGTGACGCGATTGTCAACACGCGAAGACTGTTTATCAAAGCGACCTGACACCTAAAAGCGGAACACGGGAGTAGCTCCGACAAGTCGGGTGTTGAGCTCTCGCGCAAGCAGAAACGCGGCAAAAACGTCCAATATGTCTACTAGTTGCCATCGTACTTTTGTTGGCTCGGAATCGCTGTTTGAAGCCCGGTTATTGTTTTGACGGGAATATAATCTTCAGAGTTTGCGTCAAAACGATAGAAAAAAACTACTCAAACTCAATATTTTGCGGATTCGAGAGGGTATTACTTATGCGCGACTTTTTTAAAAGGCGCTTTCAGATTTGGCACTGTGCATTCAAATACCACAAATCAGAGGTATCAAGCGGCTTTTTAGCTAATCACATCGCTTGATACTTCCTCTCCTACCATGATCCCTGTCAAAGTCGTTCATTTTTTGTTCTCAGGCTTGACATGAGAATTAATACCCTGGCCTAAGCGATTTGGTTTTTACATAGCATCACTTGACAGTGACGACTTTATCGAAAATGGCTCGTAAAGGTGTCGAGTTTGCAGGTCGACAGGAAACAGCCCATTTCAAACAGGCAAATGGCTCAAAACAACAAGAAACGCTCGACACGCTGTTTGAAGTCCGATACAAACATTTTGGCCAATCCGACGTCGTTTCTTCGATCGCTTTAGCCAGGCATTTGTTATCGAAGGTAGCCAAAAACGGTACATTGTACCACGTATGAGCCAATCAAAAAAAGTCTACTCAATATTTTTGAGACTGCGATCAGTGCTCCTATTGGACGATTTAGAGCCTTTTTAATACATAGAACATCGAAAAGCGTGCGACAGAATTTGATTTTCGCGAGTCGCACAACTTCCAAGCCAAATTCTGTTTGAAACTTGCCACTGGTGCGCTTGGTGTGGACAAGCCGTTCTCTCTTGACATTGATCCGCCACTTGCCGTCTTCGCAGCACTCTACATACGCGAGAAAGTAGATGGGGAAGGCGGCGCTTCGGTTTAATTTCATCGCCGCTATCGGACTGCTGTCGCCAATCGTGTGTGCTCAATGCCATTTGGAGTCGTTCACATGCGCTTTGTTGCAAAAGTGGTGGCAGCGCGACCGCTAGGCGGCCGCCCAGTTCCAGAGTGCACACGAGTTACAAGTCCGTGGCAACGAAACGGGCACAGCTGTGGAGTACTCTGCATTACAGGTATCGTCGTTCCTGCACCGCCGACTCCGCGTGAACGAGTTCGGGGTAGTGGTGCCTCAGTTCCAGTCTGACCGCCTTAACGTGTCGAAGGAGGAGCTCAACACTTTGTTACTGCGCGTTTGTACGAATTTGTGTGCACGGCAACAGTGAAGGAGCGATCACACTATGTGTGCTTGAGCTGATGTGCACCTCGATGGGACCGTACGGAGCGTGTGCGCGTACGCTGCAGACATGTGCACATGCAACTCGACTAAATGCAGAATGCAGAAAAGTTGCATTGTACGTGTTGCGCAACTTTACTTCTAACCAGTGTTCTTCGACGTCACGCGCGAGTCTTTGCAGAGTGAGATGGCGCAGATCGAGCGCTTACCCGACCGACCCGTGAACCCTGATAAGGTCGCAGACCTGCACGACATGATCCTCCCGTACGTTCCGGACGCGCACAAGGACGACGTCTTGTACCAAGTCCCAACGCAGCAAGAGCTTGAGCAAGCGCGAAGTATTAAGAAGGCACGCAGAGATGTTCAGACGAAGAAGCGCCGCATGGTCGACGACGAAGGCAAGGAAAGTGTCGTGTGAGACTTTAGGATACTTTTGCATAATTTGACACTATCTCTTAGAATACTTTTGGTTTGCTCGGCAGATTATTTTAGGATAGCTTTGATGTGCTTAGATCCAGATTCGACAAAGGGCTATTTGAGGCCATATAAAACAAAAGTATCACTGTATTTTTAAGATTATTTGCTAGAGCCCTTTAAAGTCAATGTGGTTTTTGGACGCAAAACGCCATTTTAAGAAAATGAGAAAAAATGATCTCGGCTAAAGACAGGTAATGGGCAATCGAGGTTTTTATGATTGCTGTTCATGAAGTATTTTGTGTGTTTCTAAGACGGAAACGACTTCACTCAAAAGTGCAAAATTTTCTCTATAACACTGGGCATGTATCTCAAAAGTGGTTTTTGGACAGATCTCGAAACAAAATTTTTGAGCGATCATATCTTATCAACCAAAATGAATCTTTGAACGCAAAGTAGCTAAGTTTAGAGCCCTTTGAACGTTGAATCGAGCTGTATAACTCACTAAGTAACCTTAAAAACGCCATTATGGTCATTTTGTTTAAAATGATCTCATTTGATGGTGTGCATAATGCTTGGCGATTCACGCTCGTCGAGATCTGCTGCGAGCCGAGCAACACGCATCCGGAGCCTTCGCTGCGCTTCTCTCAGCGCGGCCAACGCGCCTTCCACTGCGTCGAGCTCTCGAAGCACCTCTTCAAGCGCCTTGACACGCGCCGACACGAGCTGCCGGCTGAGCTCGCTCATCGCGATGGCGTCTCTTGGCGCGGCTCTTTCACTTTTGCGCAATTGCTTACAGCACTCTGTTTTTGAATGTGACACTGATCGAAAAATGAGTGACAAGGATCCATTCTCACTCATTCTTACGACACTCAGCGGTAGTTTACACTTCGCTGAACACGTCGGTGGTTTATAGAGTGTAGGAGTTTACGAGCTTGGGTCTGAATGTTTTCAAATGGTACTGTAGCAGGCAAAATAGCCAAAATATAGGCGCCGAATGTTGTCTGAATGTCGCCCCAACTAAGTAAAATTGCTCAAAAGTTATTCGAACTTCAGTAACGAGTAACTCATACGATCCAATTTATCGTCTTGTTTTATTTGTTCTCACTCGACTCAAGTTCAAAAGTTGTGTGTACCACATACTGCATGATGAAGCGTCAGTTCGACTAGCCAGTGTCGGATCATATCAAAGCTCGATTCGACGCTGCTTGGTCGTCGTGCACGCGTACGAGTGCACAATGCTGTGCTCGTGTGTGTCGCGGTTATTCAATGCGCTGTTCTCTCTGGCAAAGCTGATTTTCATGAGAGTTCACATTTTGATCTTGAAAAATCAAATAGTATGTCGAGTTGTGAAAAATTATACTGAATTGCCAGAACTATCTTGAAATTAGAAAAGTAGAACAAGTGAGTGTGGACCACTAAAAATGCTCGTGGTCCACACAAGCAAGCAAGCAAACTACCCTCTTTTTCTTCGATGTAACTTTCACAAATCATGAAAACTACGGTCTGCGTTATTTCACTGCCAATAACGCTGTTTGAAGCGCGTCAAAACGATAGCCGGGCGTTTGTCTCGGAATACGAAATTCGTAACCTAGAGAGGGCTCAGTAGTTTACAAACTGCAAACTTTCGCATCTGGTCTGTGATTGGTCGTTCACTTTTGACCGAAAATGATTCCAGGAACATGTCCGAGGTTTTATTTCTTTTGTTTTGAGGTTTTATGGGACATGCTCCTTTCAAAGAATAAACTGATAGTGAAGTAAAAAAGTTGAGAATGGCGATTTTTTTAGGTTTTAAGGTTTTCTAGGCTTGATTTGGAGTTTGTATAGTTTCCAAGAATTATCATCACTCATTTCTCATTCTACTGTCCAACTTTCAAGTAGTGAACATGTATTTTTTATACATCAGATATGTAGTATTAAAGGTAATGAGTGATGAGGTGCAGATCATCGGATTTATCCGAGTAGTCCCGAATAAAGTCCAGTGCTCAATGTAGCGAAAGCTTTCGCTCGTTTCATGTTTTTCATGAAAAACGATCACGACGTCTCGAGAAATTTGGCAGGCATTCCGCTGTGCGTCTGCGCACGCAGGAGTCCACACAACACAGAGCAGCTCGCAGTGTTGGAGATGAGAGCTCTTGTAAGCACAGAGAGCTTCATGGCGATCTTGCTCGTGCTGATCGATTGTAGTGGTGTTGAAGCCCGGCAATCGTTCTGACGCAAAATAAACTTTTCGTAGTTTGCGTCAAAACGATAGCCGGCCTTCAAATAGCAAATCCGAGCCAAACGCCCGGCTATCGTTCTGACGCGGTTCCATCATACGAAAACCAAGTCAAAAGAGCCGGTCCAGGCGCTCGGCCCGCAGTGCTGAAATCTTGCAAAATTGGCTTGTTTTGAAGTTTTGACGTGAATGGACACATGATGCGACGCCGAGCGTGCGCGTTGGCGCTGCTCCTTGGCAGCGCAGCCGCAGTCGCTCATGGCGTCGATAGCACCGAGACGTTTGCGTTTGCAGACGCTACGGACAACGACAACAGCGTTGCGGCAGTGCATCCGCACTCAGACGACATCACTGACGTCGCTGCTGCTCGCACAGGTGGCAAAGACAACGACGACCAGAACGCAGAGGATCGATCGTTTGCGTACGCTGGCGATCGCAACGTCTTCCACGCATTCGGTTCGTCATGGTGGAGCTTCTGGGACTCGAGATACACGCTCGCGCCTGTTGTGACATTAGCGCCAGTCGCTCCACCAAAGCCAGCGAGCTCCAAGGCGAAAGACGCCAAGACCAGAGCACCAGCAACGCCTGCACCGACCGATGTGATCGTCACGCCTGACGCGTATCCGACGACTGCGCCATCGCCTGCGACGCGGAGTCCTGCGCAGACACCAGCAGCAACACACACGCTGCGACCGACTGCGACGCCAACCAGCGCGCCTGGGAGTGAGACGCCACGTCCAACATCGCCAATACCAACGACAAGTGCGCCAGTGTCGCAAGCGCCAGCTCCAACGACCTCTGCTCCAACATCTCCGTCATCGCCATCGTCTCCGTCGTCAGTACCCGCGGCGACGCCAACGCCGTTGCGTCCATCGCCCGCTCCGTCCCCGTCACCAACAGCCGCCTCATCGCCATCGCCATCGAGCGGCGCCAAGTGCACGAGTGAAGAGATGGCCGAAGTCGAGGCGTTCCTGCGCTCCGACGCATAGCATTCACACACACACACTCTTTCTCTCTCTGTCGCTCCAGTCCATTAGACAAACCTAATGAGAGCAACCGTCAAGAGCCTACTCGTCTGTCTTCTATCTGTCTGTCCTAGTCCTATCGATTGAGCTCATGCCTCTGTCGCCAACGAACGAACCTACGTGAGCGACTTGCGCGTCTCAATCACGTGTGCGAACGAGTCGAGGTCGAGCGGATTCACAACATCGTCGAGCTCCCAGTGCTCGTCATCGTCGTGGTCGTCTCGCAGCGCACTCTCATTTACGTACGAGCCAGCCAAGCGGTCGTGTCCGCCGCCATACGCATCCGTCATCATCGCCATCGATCCGTCTGGCTCGAGAAAGCTCTGGAACGTCCCGGACAAGCGCGTGTCGCGGTACTCCATCGCCGTGCCACGGACAGACGAGAGCCACGTGCCGTTCCAGTTCTCACTGAGCATCGTGCCGCTGCGACCGCCATTGCCAGCAGCGGCGGCGGCAGAGAGCCACGTGGCGTTGAGGTCGTCGTAGACCGAGCTCGCGCCGCGCTCGGACCACCAGACGCTCCCAGCACTCGTGCTGTCGTCGCTCCCGACCGTCACAGTGCTCTCGGACCGCTGGACCCCACCGCCGCCGCCAGTGTACGACGACGACGGAACAACGAGCAGCGAGCTGTTCGTACTTGGCGTGCGCCGCAGACCGTCGCGCCGGTGTCGCGCGTCACTCGCAGACACGGTCGACGCGCCAGGGTACAGTCCGGTCTCGTGCCTGATCGCTTGTTTCTCACGCTCGATCTCCATGCGCGCCTCTGCCACGGCTTCGGCCACGTGCTTGTCGATGAATCGCTTCGCTGCGAGCGCTTTGTACTGCTCGACCAAGCGCTCGCTCTCGCGTCCGAACGCCAGTGTACTTCCACTCTCACTCTCAGGACCACTGCTGGCGTCCAGACACGGCGGTGGCATGAGACTCCCGCTCCCAGATCGCCGATGTTGCTTCTGGAGCTGCGCGCGCGCGTCCGACAGCAGCTTCTTCTGCCCAATGCGCTTCTTGAGCCAGTCCTGCGCCTCCTGACGCGCTTCGTGCGCCACGAGCGTCAGCGTCGCGCGCTCCTCTTCGCGCAAGTACTCGACCACAGCGGCGTCGAGTGTTGGTGCTGGTGGCAGACTCCGGAGGTGCGCGGTCGGGTCCTGGCGCCGCGCTGCTGCTCGCGGTGGACTCGCAGCGCCAAACGGTCGAGCGACGGAGCTTGCAACAGTGTTGAATGGTGGGATCGTCCGCGTACTCGGACTTGCAGGAGGCGCGCTGTCTGACGCTCGCCTGTGTCGTTGGGATTGGCTGGTCGCCTCACGTTCATGCATCAGTGCGTCCGGACTGCGGCGACCACTGTCGTGGAGATTGTTCGCTATCGGCGACTGCGTATAGGTTGATACCTCGCGAGTCTGGTCACTCCTGTGCGCAGTGCTAGCTGAGGCGTCAGCACTGATAGCGCTTGCTGGCAAGAGATCGTCGTCGTCGTCAACGTCGCGCTCGTCCTCTTCAGCCACTGCACTCGTCTCTCGCGTCGTCCGAGACGCCGTGAGTTGGGCTGAGAGCCACTGCACGGTGTCCTCTGTGCTCCGTCCGTAGCAGTCGGTGACAGCAAACGCAACGAGACGTTCGCACGCGAGTAGCGTCTGGATCAGCGCGCGGTTCGTTACGCGCGAGTGCATAGCCACGTGCAGGAGTCCGAGACGCGACTGCGGCGTCACGACGCGCACAGGCGCGCCACAAGCGACGAGAGCGCGGACAGCTGCGGCATTCTCGTGCTCGATCGCGAGCATGAGCGGCGTCTTCGCAGTCGCGAGCGGCTGCAGACGGTCTGCGTCGCCACTAGCGTCGCTCGCAGTCTTAGGACTGCCACTACCACCTCCACTACTGCCTCCTTCCGTCCAGACGTTCAGGTCCTGCCCATGACGCTTGAACAAGCGCACGAGGCGGTCGTCGCACGCGTGCTGCACTGCGACGTGCAGTGGCGCAACGCCGTCTGCGTCCCAGCCACTCGCGTACACGTCGTGGAGCAAGAGCGCGTCGATGACTGCGAGCATGTGTGGGCTCTGGGACCAGCGGCACGCGAGATGCAGCGCAGTGGCGCCACTTGGGACGGTCGAAGCATCGAGGATGCGTGAACAGAGCGCTGTGGTCTCTGCCGTGTCTTCACTACTGGCTGCCGTAGAGCTAGCAGCCGCAGAGTCTTGTGCGCGCTCGAGCGCGGCGAGCAGCAGCAACGCGTTGGTGCTCGCATTCGCAGCCAGCGCCGCGTGAAGTGGCGTCTCCGCATTCGCACCAGCGGTCGTTCCTAGCGCTTGCGCCGTCGTCAGGTGCGACCCGCGCGCTTCAACGAACGCAAGCAACATGGCGAGCGTCGCAGTCGTCGCGTCGCCACCAGCTGCTGCAGCGTGGAGTGGCGAGTACGCGTCGCCGCTGTAGTTTGTCACAACAAGCGGCGGCGACGTCGCCAAGTGGAACGGCGTCTGCGCTGACGAGGCTCTTGTAACAGCAGAGATGCTCGCAACATCGCCGTCGTCCACGTGCTGCAAGATGCGCCGCACGAGCGCTTCGACTGCCTTCTGGACGAACGCGACGCGGTCTCTCGACTCGGTCGTCCGAGCGCCAACGTCGACACAGTCGCTGCTCGACGCTTTGCTCAGACTCGGCGGCGACGCTGCGGCTGTCATCGGTCGAAGGTACCGCAAGTCGCCGTCGCTCCGAGACTTGACGCGCCGCCGCGTGCGCTTGCTCGGCGACCGCATCGCGCGGTGGAATTGCCGCTGGCTGCTCGTATCAGCAGAGCCATCGCCGTCCTGCAAAGTGTCGTCACTGCTGCTATGGCGATCATCGACGACGCTCGTGACACTGAGCGCGAGCCACACGAGGTTCTTCACGAGGACGTGGAGCAGCGTCTCGTGTGTCGTGGCGTGGCGCAAGCGCACTTGACTGCGCTGAGCGTCGAGCAGCAGTGCGACGAGCTCGATCTGCCCGGCTTGCACAGCTACGAGGCTCACAGGCGCACCAGTCTCGCCATCGACCCAGTGCTTGGACTCGCGCGTGATCGTCGCCGTTGTCCCAGGTATCGACGTCTCTGTGGCCATGCGCTCTGCGATCGCGCGACTGAGCGCGTACATCCCATAGCGAATCGCGAGCGCGAGCGCCGATGCGCCGTTTGTATCGACTACTGCGAGGCTCGCGCCATGCGCTACGAGCGCCATTGCAGCACGCGCTTGACCAGTCTTGATCGCAACGTGCAGTGGCGCGTCGCTGTCGCCAATCGCACTACTACTGCTACTACTACTGACTGTTGTGCCTGGAGGCGCGGTCGTCCAGCGACACTCGCTCACGTTCGGCGATGCGCCGGCAGCGAGCAGGAGCTCGACGACGTCCTGCTGCCGGTGCTTGAGCGCGAGCGTGAGCGCCGTGTCGTTCGCGCGCCGGTCGCGGCCGTCGAACCCGAGCGTCGTCACAAGCTGACTGCGCTCCGAGCGCATGGAGCTGAACGCCGAGGCACGATGCGGTCGGTAGAGCTGGATGAGCCGCGCGAGCAGTGGCACCGGCGCGCCGACTTTGATCGCGACGTGGAGCGCACTGTTGCCAAAGCGATCGCACGACGTCGGGTCGATCGCCTTGGCGTCCACGAGCTTGTCGACGAGGCGCCAGAGCTGCGCCTTGAGCGCCAAATGGCAGGCGCTTGCGCCCGAGCCGTCGCAGCAGTGGACGAGCTGCGAGTCGACCGACGACGTCGACGGAGTGAGCGCAGGCGGCGCGCTTGGCTCGCTCGACAGAGTTGTTGTTGCTACTGCTGCTGTCGTTGCTGGCAGAGACGGCGCGAGGACGCTCGCACTGTTCGTACCGACGTCGACGAGGAGCATCGCGACGTCCTCGGTCGCGCGCGCGCTGCTCTTGATCGCAATGTGGAGTGCGTTGTCGCCCGCGGCGTTCACGTGGTCGACGTACTGGAGGCACTTGCTCTTCGAGATCTTGTAGAACGTCGCGAGGAGCGTCCGCACCGTCGCAACGTCGCCACAGGCGCTCAAGTACATGAGCAGCGTCCACTGGTGCTCGTCGTCGCCGACGACACTGCCGAACGGGAACACGACGCCATCAATGCTCTCGCGCACGAGGAGCTGACGCCGCGCAGTCGCGAGTGCAGCGTCGTCCGCCACTGGACGGCTCGACAGCGTTGGGAACAGCACGTGCGACGCAAACGCATAGCGCAGGACGCTCCGAGGGTCCGCACCAGAGCGCACGAGGAGCTGGACCGTCGCGTCAAGCGCAGCTGGCGATGCCTGAAGCGTCTGCGCAACGAACGCGAGCTGGAGCGGCGCGAGCGCACATGGCGGCGCCGCGGGACTCGGGACGGCGCAGTAGACGTCCAAATTCGCGCCCAAGTGGAGGAACTTTTGCAGCGACGCGGCGTCCTGACCCGTTGCGACGCCGTACACGAGCGCAAACGTCGCGAGCTGGAGCGCGACGGTCTTGAGCTGCGCACTGCGGTCGCACCCGAGCAAGAGCGACTTGGTCGTGTGGCCGCCATGCGCTGTCGGCTGCTTGAAGTGGAGACTCAGCGCCTGTTTGCGCAGCGGGTCGCTCTCGTTCAGTTGCACGAGCTGGATTGAGAGCAGCGTCTGCAGTGGGTACCGCTTCGACTTGGCAGCTGCAGCAGCTTGCGCCGCGGCGCTCGTCGCAGACGTCGTGCTCCGACTACTCGTGCTCGAGCCAGCGATCGGCGGCGCAGCGTGGGCCGAGACGTTCTTCTTGCAGATCTCCAGCTCGTTCCAGCGCAGAAAGAGGAAGCGCGTTTGCCACCGACCGAGCCAGTTGCGCGACTTCTTGAGCACTTCTGCGTGATAGTCCTGGAGCAGCGGTGTGCTGACGTTGCTGCTAATGGAGTCGAGTGCGCGGCTAATGTTGCTCGTGTGCGACGCAAGCGACGCGACAGAATGTCGTCCGAGTGGTGCGCTTGCTGCAACATTCGCTGAACGTGGGAACGCAGGGAGACTCGTGCGCTGGAGCACCGCAGTCGGCTGAAGCTTCGGGAGCTCGAGCTCGTCGTCGTGTCGCGTGACGATGAGCGACTGCTCTGTTGCAAGCGGACACGTGTCGTTCACGAGCAGTCGCGCGCTCGCGTCCTGCTTGAGTGCGCGCTTGAGCGACTCGAACGTCAGCTCGACTGTGCTTACGGCCGCGTCGCTGACACTGCTGTTGTTGCTGCTACTAGTTGGTGCTGCGTGTTGCTGAGAAGGTAATAGCAGTGTCCAGAGCGACGCAAACGTCTGCGATGAGCGGTACTCGGGAAAGTAGATCTCGACAAACTGCTGCAGTGCTGTGCGTTGCCAGATGTGCGTCACGTCAGCTGCGAGGTCGCTAGCAGGTGGCGCTTGCTGGCGCTGATGCGATGGTGTTGTAGCATTGCGAGCAATGACTTGTTTCGTTGGGAATGCGTCGTACTTGTCTCGCAGCGCATCGAGGAACGCGTCGTGGAAGCAGCCCTCACGACGTGGCGGCTGTGCGAGCTGCTTGTCTGTGACACCGCATGTGCATGCGTGAAGACATTGTATCGCTACGCAAGATGCTGAAAGTACAAACACACATATTAGAGCTCATATACATGAGACGTACGTGCATCATCGAGCTGTTGCTTGCTGGCAGCGAGCGCCGAGACAGACGTCGCGCCACTGTCGCTGTCTACTGTCGCCATGCTTGAGTGTGTGTGTGTGTGTGGAGCTTGGCTTGACCCATTTTGAAGTCAAAGAGTATTGTGTACCGTTGCGAGTGGCCCAGTGTACCACAAAATGGTACACTGTGCCACTTGCAGCGGTCCAAGTAAAGACAAACCGGTTCAGAACCGCGAAAGACAGGCGCTGCTCGAACACAGCGCTGTGCCAGTGTATCTGCGAGTAGAGGTTTAGCGTAGGTTCGGATGGAGTGCAATAGCACAATTACAGTCGTTTGTACGCAGATGTGGCATAGTTTCGCTTGATCTGGTCGTTCACATCGATGTCTCGGTTTGTATTGAACAAAGTATGCAAGCTGGGTTCATTTTGTGCTGCAGATGCGAATGTCAAAAATGAAGAAACCATCAGTAAATAGACAGACTTGTTTAAAGTATACATCTCGTATTCTGTCTGCGTCTAAATCGCAAGTGTGAATTTTAGCACTCGACCCTGCAATCGCACTTCGCAATATCATCTATAGCAGGTAAATCAAACCTTGGAATTTGTATGCGCTTTCTCCCCGCCAGTGAAAGCGATTGGTTGGCTCTGGCCATTTCGAGCCGCAGGAGCGCTCGACACCACCGCGCTGTTGCCATTTCGCCTTTAAGAAAACTAAAGCAAACCAACCATGGCTGTCGGTGAGTGCGCGCGAGCGAGCCGAGTGCGTGTATCTGCGTGGGTGTGGCTCGCTGCATCTGCTGCGCGTCTGTGCGCCTGCCTGCCTCCGGTCCGCCATCTCGATCAACACATCGATCGACCGACTGTTGCGCGACAGCTCGCGCAGCGACAGCAGCAATGACCACAGCAACGGCGAGATCATCGAATGCAGTCACAGCAGCGATCCAAAGTGATCCGATCAAACACCCGCGTCACGACAAAAGCACTGCTACAAGCAGGAGTAGCGTGACGCAGAGCACTTGCGTACGCGATACAGATCATCATCAGCAACTACAGCACAGCACAGTGTGGCTTCAGACCCACTATCTATCACTTGACAGTAAAACACAGCAGCAACAGCTCATCAGCGACGACCGACCAACCAAGCAGGCGTGGCATGGCGTGCAGCAGATCCCCAGCCACATACATACACGAGCACACCACCGTCCAGTATCTGGACTATGAACTGACTCATGCTGTCTTGTCTCCTCCCAGGCAAGAACAAACGTTTGACTAAGGGCAAGAAGGGCGGCAAGAAGAAAGTGTACGTCGTTCGCTCTCGTCCTTAGCGGACGTCTTCGGACTCGTCCACTGTCCCCACCTGCCTTGACATCGTGTACTGACATGATCTCTGTAACTTTTGCCTCATGACAGCGTTGACCCGTTCACGCGTAAGGACTGGTACGACATCAAGGCGCCGGCCATCTTCTCGGAGCGCAATGTCGGCAAGACGCTTGTGAACCGCACGGCCGGTACGAAGATCGCGTCGGAGGGCCTTCGTGGCCGCGTGTTCGAGGTCTCGCTCGGTGACCTGAACAAGGACGAGGACCAGGCGTTCCGCAAGATCAAGCTCTGCGCTGAGGAGATCCAGGGCACGCAGGTCGTCACGGGCTTCCACGGCATGGACCTCACGCGCGACAAGCAGTGCTCGCTCATTCGCAAGTGGCAGTCGCTCATTGAGGCGTTTGTGGACGTGAAGACCACGGACGGCTACCTCGTGCGCCTCTTCTGCATTGCGTTCACGAAGAAGCGCCCGAACCAGATCAAGAAGACGACGTACGCCAAGTCGGCGCAGATCCGCGCGATCCGCAAGAAGATGGTGCAGATCATGTCGGACGAGGCGTCGAAGGTCGACATCAAGGACCTCTTCCAGAAGTTCGTGCCGGAGATCATTGGCAAGGAGATCGAGAAGTCGACGCAGGGCATCTACCCGCTCCAGAACGTCTTCATCCGCAAGTGCAAGGTGCTCAAGAAGCCAAAGTTCGACCTCGTGCGCCTCATGGAGCTCCACGAGGGCGGTGCGGAGGAGAAGGGCGCCAAGGTCGCGCGCGAGGAGGACCAGCTCGTTGAGACGCTCGCGGGCACGGGCGGCCGTCTGTAAGCTGCTTCTTGCGGGTTTTGAGGCACAGGACAAGAGCGACGACAGCGCTCGCACGAGATGACGCTCGAACGCCTCTTGCTCGGGACGCGCAGCAGCAGCTGTGCGCTGGACTCGTCGACAGCAGCAGCTTGCACGACGCGCGCGTGCGGCAAGAGCAGTAGTGCGCTCGCACTGTTGCGTTGTCTCGCGTCGCGAGGCGAGCCTGTTGACTCTTAACACTGGTGCGAATAAAGGCGAAATTTAATCACACGCAGCTCTCTCTGTCTTAGCGATCGTAGTCGTAGAAGTGTATGTTCATGACTGTGGCAGCTCCTGCCGCTACTGGCCTTCGCACTCGAGCAGCTCCATTACTTTGGTTGAGGCAACATGTGCACCAGTGAGCCTGGCGGCTCATGCAAACGTGGTAGTGATAAAACAAAGGAGCCAACATCTTTCCCTCTCTTTCTTCTCTATACCGTTTTGTGAATGTTGCTTCGAAGGTCTATTTCAACTCGTGATCGGCAAGCCGACACACGTGGTGTGAACGATGACGACGCTCGAGGACCAGAAGAAGGCGCTCGAGCGCAAGTACGTCGAGACGCGGCCGCCGCTCGCGTACGCAAAGATCAGCGGTCGCGTGCACGACGACAAGCCGTTCGAGATGCTCATTACGCACTTGCCTGTTGAGCTCGGCCGCGGCGCGCTCTCGAGTGAGTTCGTTGTTGGTTGCTCGTGTTGTCACACTACGCAACGCCATCGCGTGCTCTCTCTCTCTCTTTCTCGTGCACTAACACACACACACTGTGAATGAATGCACAGCGGCGCCTGGACACAAGATCCTCTTGGGCGAACAGAAAGCGCTCTCGCGGTCGCACGCGCGCATCCAGTGGAATCAGGACAAGAGCGGCTTTGAGCTTGAGGTGCTCGGGAAGAACGGACTGTACGCTGCAGGCAAGTACATTGCAAAGGACAAGAAGGTCGACCTGGTCTCGCGCATGCCGCTCAAGATCGGTCCTGCGCGCATCTACTTCCTCGCGGCCGTGCGCTCCGTGTGCAGCACCATGAGCGGCTTCAAGCTCGTGCAAAAGGTACGCACTGGGCGTTCATTCTCACTATCAGTAGCTACGACTGTATGAGGAGCTCACTTGGCGCCGACGCGACACACACAGGCGTTTGAGAAAGCCAAGAGCTTGGGGAAAGCGCCAGACGGGATGACAGCAGACGACGTCGTGCAGCAGATCATGGACTGCTTCCCGCGCAGCGAAGACGAGCTCGGCGGACGTGCGAGTCTCCGCGACTTTGTCACGTACGATTCGCATGCGTGCGGATGGATTGGATCGTTAGTATTGCGGACGTTTACTCACGTGCGGACATATGTGCATCTATGCTTCAGCAATTACCTCGAGCTCGACACGCAGAGCTTCGAAAAAGTACGCGACACAGCGCCACCGCGCTATCGCATGCTTGCAGCAGCACCAGCGGCGTCTGCTGCATCGTCAGCAGCAGGACCAACAACCAGCAGCAGCAACGTGAATGGCGAAGCGCCACGGAAGCGACCAAAGCTCGTTGATACGACCAAGTGACAGGGCAGCCGTGACTATCAATCCACACGACCTGACGCTGGCTCTAGAGCCGCTTCAACTCAAATCAGTCGACCCTAGTGGCCTTCGATCTCTCGCTGTCCTTCGTAGTCGCTAGCGTCTGTTTCTACTGCCTCATTATCTCTCTCTTAGTTGCGACTGACTGCTTTGTCAAAGCGCACGCGCTCCCGAGCTGCTCGTGCTGCGCAGAGCGCGTCGACGTCGTAGGCTTCTGTCTCGACGTCCACGTGGTGCCGCGGCGCGTACGGGATCGGTCCGTACTCGGGCGTGAACGTCGCAAACGGCTGCGCACCAGATTCATCGCCGCCGAGCTCGTGCGCGTCGTTCAGGCGTTGCTGCTGCTGCGTCCAGATCGCGCTCCAGAGCCGCTCAAAGCGCTCGGTCTCGACGCTCGAGACTGCTGCGTGGTCTGGATGCGTCAGTTGCGCCGACTGGACGGACCCGATGCGGCCATGGACGTGGTAGACGTGCGGCAGCACGCTCTCTTCGATCCATTTATTGTCCTGCTCAGTGTCGAGGAGCCGCTCGCTCACGACACACCAGTGGCTGAAGTCGAGCGTGAGCTTCAGACTCGGGAACGCTTTGAGGAGCTCGAGCGTCGGCCACGGCGAGTACAGAATGCGGCCGCGATGTGTCTCGTGCGACAGACAGTCTGCAAAGCCAACCTGCTGCTCAGTCTCTTGCGCATGTGCGAAGAACTCCATTTGCTCGCGCTCGCTCCAGCGATCCGCGCCAGAGTGCGCATTGAGCCACACTGGCTGGTCCACTGCGTCTGGGAAAGCAGTTGCAACGCGCTCGAGCTGCTGTCTGTATCGCGCGAGCTGCGTCGGCACACTCTCGAACTGCTGTGCGAGGTTCGCGTCTTCGTAGTCGACCCAGCCAGAGTAGACGCCGACAATGAGCTTGAGGTCGTGCTCGCGCAGCAACTCGCGCGCCGTTGCGAGTCCGCCGAGCGCGTCCAAGTCGCTCAGGCTCGCTTCAATGCCGTCGTAGCCCTGACTGCGCACGTGCTGGAGCAACTTGCGTCCAAACTCGTGCGTCTTGTGCCCTGCCGCGACGCCCAGCCGCGCGGCAGATGGCGTGCCCCAGAGCGAGCGGAAGCACTTGAGCTGGAGCTGCGCCATCAAGATCAAAATGCGGTGTTGATTTTGATGGAGCTGCTTGAACAACCTTTGCAAATCTGCACCATACGAATATGAAAATGACAATTACAGTCTCACACATACCTCTTAATTACAAATAAGAGCTTACATGCTGTGAGTTTGAAGGCGTCCTTGGTCTAGGAGTTCCATTGACGGATTGTAGCAGCACCACGAAGCACTCGGACGCACTCGCAACGCAACAACTATCTCTACTATCATAGTCAAGCATCTATTTGAGCTCGCGCGCGCTCGTTCTCGCGCTCTTTGCTTCGTTCTCCTCAATCTGCTTGTCGTCTCGCAGCTCGAGACGCGCGACCTCGAGATCCGCGTCGTCGTTACGTTTGCTCTCGCTTCGCACTTCATCATCGCGCAAGCGCTTCGTCGAGAGTGCTCTCGCACTACTCTGCGCTCTCGCGCTTCTGTCTTTCGCGTCTTCATCCAGTTCAGCATCATCACCATCGTCGCCACTCCCTTTTGCATCTGCGTGGACCCGATCGAGCGACGCGCGCGAGCGCATGGCTTTCATGAGACTGAAGAACGCGTCGTAGTCCATTGACGCAATCACGATCTCGAGGTACTGCTCGGCTTTCGGGTCGCTCTTGATCACCTTCTGGCAGCGCTGCGCAAACTCGTCTTCCGAGATGTTGGCAGATGTGAGAAACGCTGTACAACATGGGCAGACAGAGCGAGCCATGTACCTTGTCAGACAACTCTCCACAGCAGCTCTCGCAGTGTGATCAAGGGCAGTGCGAAGGAGCGAACCTTCCATTTGCTGGTTGAACATGTCTTGGAAGCGAAGGTAGATCTCCATGTAGTCGAGGCGGTGCTCCTGCTCGTCTGTGAATGTGAGCGCATGGTCGAGGAAGAACTGCTCAAAGTGGCGCTGGAAGCTCGGCGCCGCGATGAACTCTGCGAGCGCGCGAATGACGTTGTCTTGGATGCCTTTGTCCAGGTCCATGGCTGAGTGGAGTGCGTTGCGGCAGCTCGCTCTGGCGACAAACAGTTGACGCGATGTCACAGAGCGCAGTCTCGACGGTCGATGCAGCAAGCCGTGCGAATGTGCGACGCTCTCACGTGACGCTACGCGTGCTGTCGATGTCTCGACTGTGTTGTCTGCTGTCGGTGCCTTCACACCATCTCGCGTCGTTTCGAGTACGATTGCCTCAAGTCAAAAATGAATTGCTCGCCTCGATTGAATCGCGTATTTGAATTGCGCAGACGACTGTGCTGGTTGGTGACGGCAATTCCAATTGACAACAACAGCGAGACATCATGGCCACGCGCGTGACGAAGCAGTTCCTGCAGCACGTGCTGCAGCAGCACGACGCGAGCAAGAAGCCGATTACGATTGGTACGAGCGCCAAGAGCGCGCTGCTGGCGAAGAGCCAGTCGCTCAAGCAGCAGCACAAATCCGCAGTGACAGCAGCATCGAAGAAGGTGCGCGCTGGCACCAAGTCGTCCAACAAGCAGCAGACTGCGTCGAGCAAGCAGAAGAAGAAAGCACCAGAGCGGTTCCTCGTCACTGCAAAGAAGGAGCGAGCGCACGCCGACCGCACGCGCGAGAACGTCCAGAAGCTCCAAGTGCGTCCGACCGACAAGTCGCAGCGCCTCATGGCCAAGGTACGCATGCTGTCGCTATACTCAAGTCGCTACTGAAGTGGCTACCTGTCTGCAGACATGAGTGAAGGCGTATGTGCTGACATACTCTATGATGTCTATGCTCCTGTACGTCTAGGTCCTCGCTCTGCGAACGAAAGCGCTTCACAAGTAACTGGCAGAGCATGCATAGCAATAGATTCATTCACTCATTCACACACACACGACTGCATGCGCACAAATGGAGTGGCTTGTTCTTGTTCGTTGAGTTGTGCTGCGTCGTATGTGTTCATGCGCATGATCTAGCGTATTGACGTCCACACACTCCTGCGCTCTGTGCGCTCTTTGTTCTGTGTGCATTCAGCAGCGCATGCGCTACTCTCTTGCGTCTGGCTGTCTAGTCCTTATTCACAGGCGTCGCCTTGATCGCGCCACTCTGGTGCACGTTCACCTTCACGACGTCGTCGAGGTCGTCAAAGTCGTCCTACTCGCATTCGTTCACATACACATACACATGATAAACGCCAAGGATCCGTCCGTCAGACACGTTGCTCCTTCAGTTCGCAGCACAGAAGCAAGTGCGTGCGACCGCGGCTGCAGCACCAATGACGCGCACCTTGTTCATCTGGATGACCGTGTACGCAAATACCGAGCCGGCGAACGTCGCGAGGCTGCCGCCGAGCAGCAGGTTCTTGGCGCGCAGCGAGAGAGCCATCGTCGTCTTCGTTTCTTTGAGCTTCTTGGAGTGAGCGAGCGGCAGTCAAGTCAAATCGCTTGATGATGTATACTGTATACATGCGACAAAGTGCGATTATTGAGCAAGAACAGAGTAGACTCATAATCACTTTGTTATTGATGAAAGTAGAATTCATTTTTGCGATGAAGATCTCAAGCGTGACAAAAGCGAGGGACAACTAGCACACATCGAAACGACGTGACTTGCGCTGCAGCACAATGTGCATGACCTCATGGACCTCAGCCGAAGCGACAGATTAAGAGAGCGATAGCACCAAGAGCCAACATGTGCGTGTGTGTGAAACGCATTCAAACAGTTATCACTTGGTCGCTCCTGCATCATCTACGCAGCAGATGAGCTTGGAGCTGTTGCTGCAGTCACAGAGGATGCCGCAGGGTGCTTGACGACGTACACGCGCTTGTACGTCTTTGGAGCAACAGCAGGTGTCTTGGGCACTGCAGACGCTGATGCTCTTGTCTTGCTCGCACGCTTCTTGACTGGCGCTGCACTCGCTGGCGTTGTGTCTGTTGGCATCGCGTCACTCAAAGTCTTGTTTTCTCGAGGCGCTGTCGAGCGTTTACGGCGACGTGGCGCGTTCGCTGCTGCTGTCTCCTCACGCTTGCTCGCTGGACTCGACGTTGGTCGCGAGAGTGTCGCTGAGCTGTCAGCGCCTCCATTGAGCTGAGACTTGGGATCAGCCGTCGCACTGACAGATGCTGCAGCTGATGCTGGCGCAGTTTCCAGTGCAGACGTCGTCGTCAATGGTCTCGTACTCCGCTTCTTCGTTCGCTTGGGCTTTGAAGAACGAGTGTCGTTGCGCGGACGATCGTTCGCAGTTTGCACTGTAGCATCATCGTCGACTGTCGTGTGAACGCGAGCGACCGTCGACTTCGTCGCGACTGCGGTCACTGCCTCTGTTGTCGACTGCTTAAGCATGTCCTGGACTTGCTCAGCACCGCTTGTGCGTTTGGGCGAGCGAGGGTGTTTGCTACTGCTACTGCTGATGCGAATAGACTCGGTCGTCGCTGTTGACTCTGGAAGCGCAGGTCTCGCTGCATCGGCCAGCGTTTCACTTGGTGTCTGAGACGCTTGCTCTCGCTCCTTCCTCCTCGCTGGCTTGAGCGACTCACGCTTTGTCGCGACAGTGCGCTTCGCTGCCACAGCCTCTGGACAGACAGAAGAGGATGATCTTGTCGGCTGAGGCGACTGTGACTGTGGCGCGTCCTGACGAGCGCCAGCGCTCTCACGTGGTATCACTTGACGCACGTGCAGCGTCTTTTCCTTTGTCCGTGGCTTTGGCTTCTGCTTTGGCTTTGCAGCTGCACCGTCAGCAGTTGGTTCCGTGGCTCTGAGCAACGTGCTTGACGCTGTGTTTGAGTGACTGGGCGTCTTGGTCACTGTCCGAGACGCTCGCTTTGTCTGGTTCGCCGCTGTCTTCGCGGCTATTGCGACTACGGACTGCAGCTCTTGCGTGGTCGCTTGGTCTGGCACGACTGACGCCAATGAGCTGGCGCTAGCATCGTCTGTCGCTTGCGGAGGTGCCAGTAATGATGATGACTCAGACGTAGTAGCTGCTGCTGCTGGACGGTGCTTGCGGCGACCGACAACAAGCGTTCGCGTTCGATGCGGCGTCGTCAAGACAATGGGACGCGTGGGCGGCTGCTTGACTGTCGCCTCAGTGCGTCGTGGACGTGAGCGTGTGCGCTCGGCCTCAGCAGCTACTGCTGCAGCTTCAGCTCGCAGACGCTTCTTCTCGAGCAAGAGCGCGCGGCGCGATCGCACAGTCTCGAACGGATCGCTTGTGTCCTCACTGCTCTCTGGTGCAAACGCACACTCGTCTTGTGCGTCCGACAGAACGACCACGCCGCATCCTTCCGGCATCTGCTTGAGCAAGTCGATGTCCACGCTCTGGCGACTCTTCTTCAGATGCCGGCGCCCGCGCACAACGTCGTCTGAGCCAGCAGATGCACTTGCATGAGCAGCAGTGGCGCTCGAGTCGTCGATCGTGTTGCTCATTGACGACGCGGCCTCGCTTGTCGACGTGGTGCGCTGACCGCGACTGCTTCTGCGAGGCTTTGCGAGTGGCGTCTTCTTGTCTCGAGGAGCAGTAGCAGAGCGCTTGCGCCGCGTCCGAGTCGTTGCTGACCGCTCGCTAGTCGTCAGTGTTTCGTTCTTTGTCGTAGTCAGTGGTGGCGCTGCTGAGGTCGTAGGAGGCGATGGCTCAGAGGCGAGAGTCGCTGCATCCACGGCATAGACGCTCGCAGGCGCAAAGAGCTCCGTGAACAGCTTCTTCTTCTTCTTCTGTGGCTTCTGTGGCGTCGATGTCGGTGCAGGAGCTGGTACTGGCTTTGGCTCTGGTGCTACTGACGCTGTGCTGGTCGCAGCAGTCGTCACGGGGCGGTACGCAAGCACGTACGTCGTTGTCTTGGACTGCACGACTGCTCTTGCCTTCAGCTGTGACTTTCGCTTGCTGCTCCGCTCGCTCAGCTTCACTGGTGGCTCGGATGTGAGCGCCACACTGCGAGCTCTTTGACTGGCGCTTGCTGCTGCTGTTACTGGTGGTGGTGATGGACTCGCATCGACTGGCAGTGGCTCAGCAGTCGAGACAGTCGATGGAGCAGCGCGCCGTGTCGAGTCACTCGTTGCGCTCGAGCTACTAGCTGGCGGTCGCTGACTCCGCGCACTTGAGCTCTTGCTCGCGCCTTCAGCGCTCACCAGCGTGCCAGTCTTCGGATCAAAGAGCATCTTCGGTCCGTCGCGCTTGAGGATCCGCACCTGCGTTGGCGGCGACACGGTGATCAATGGCGCTACAGCCGCACCACCGCGCGCTGATATTGCGCGTCTGTCAGTGCGCATCGCTGCACTTGAGGACCGCGTCGGCTGCTGCTGCTGGGACAGTGGAGCCACTGTGCGCCGTCCTAGCCAGGGCGATGCGCTATCGCCAGCACTGACGCTTCGAGAGACTGCGCCATTGGCAGCGCGAGTTGCTGATGCTGTTGACGATGGACTCGAGTCTGTCACGCGTTCGCGCTCAAGCGTCTCGGGTGCTTGCGTTGCGTCGGGAGTCTGGAAGCTCACGCGCGGCGCACCACTGGGACGCACTAGCCTCGGTTCGTTGCATGCGACGCTTTGATCATGACCATCGCTTTGACGGCCATGGAGACTCGAGTCGTTTGGTCGCGATGCGTCATCGCCTCGTACACCATTGCAGACGATGTGTTGACTGGAAGCATGCGCTGGCATGCAATCCGAGCTGTCTGCTCGATCTAGAACGCTGTCGGCTGTGGCAGCGGCAGCGTCTCTGGTCTCGCTACGGCGCTCGAGCGAGTAGGCGCCGTACGCTTGGCGCACAGGTGGCTGCTTTTGCCGCGACCAGTGGCTGTCATCGTGCGTGAGCTCCGCGCGTCGGTAGTCTTGGCTGTAGCGCTGGTCGTGTGGAGCCCTCGCCAGTGCGTAGCTGTTGTCGTTGCTGTGCCTGCTGCTGTCCTGAAGCTGCGGGAAGTCGCGCTCCTTCTGCATCGCGCGCAGCATGTCGGATCGCACAATGTCCTGCTCGACCGCGTCGTCGCCCCATCGACCCGTGCTCGGCGCTGCAAAGACAAAGGGTCCTCCAACACGTGCAGAGGCGCTAGTACTGTCGCTCCATGCGCGAGTCGAGCGACTCTGGTGCGGCGGAGGAGCAGAGGCAGCAGTGCTATGGCCCCAGACGTTTGACTCTGACTTTGTGTAGTGACCCGTGTCTCGACTGCGCGTCAGCGCTTCGCTCTGAGTGCACTCGACCTCGCGAGGTGCTTGTGTGTCCTCTGGTCTGCTGTTGGCCGAAGGTGTCGTCGCAGTGGGACTGCTGCAGCCCCAGCCAGCTTTGCCAGTCGGCACGAGGTTCACGTGCACGTCCTGCCCGTTGTTCTCTTTGCGGAGACTCGGCGTATTGATTGGTGCTGGTGCAACGACCATCAAGCTCTTGGCCGCAACGATGCTCTGGCGGCCACTGAGCGCCGACGACTTGAGCACAAGCATGCGGTTCGAGCCGTGGAAGCCGCCTGCTCAGTCGCACACAAAAGTGTGTCAATCAGTCAGTCAGTCATTGGGCATTGAAGCAGCTGTGGATGCGCTCTCGCGCGTCTCAAGTGCACGCACCAGCATGGTCGAGTGCTTTCGAGAGCGGCGCTTTGAAGACCGTGCTGAGGTTCCGACTCGAGTACTTGGTCTTTGCTTTCGCCGCTGGTGTCGTCGCAGTCATGCGGATGAGTCGATCGCTTCGAGCTCAGCTGCGTCGGTGTCTCGAGCTCTGCGGTGCGCGTGCAGGAGTGGCGAGTGCTCGTGAGACGACCAGCAGCAGGAGATCGAGAGCTGGCGATGCGCGGCGGGTCACGCGCCGAAACGAGCGCCGCTTCCGCCGACGTCTCTTCGCACGAGCAAGTGGTGCGAGTTGGACATTTCCAACTTCAACGCAATTAACAAGTCAAATATGTACTCTACAAAGGTTTCTGGACAAAATACACCAGATTGACAGGTCGATCTGGCTCCGAAACGTCGTTGGAGCACCAGCAGCTCCATGCGCACCAGCAACTCCATCGTCGTGTGCCTGTGGACGCTCCAGTGCACATGAATGTACGTACGTTCGAGCGCAAGCAAGTGTCTCTGTGTGTTGTATCTACTCGTCTATTCCTAGTTTAGTATCCATGGGCGACGTCGTCGCTGGCGCTGTCGGTAATGGACAGCGCTAGCAACGCCGTCGCCACTCGAGGCAAAATCGCATACAATGGCGCAAGACACGCGCTCCGACTCAGCAGATGAGCGCCGTGTTGTCGAGACGCTTGCCACTCGCACGCGACGCCTTGACGCCAGTGCCACTGAGTAGTCCCTTTGCTTCGCTCTCGTTGTCATTGTCGTACTCGTACTCGTCGATCGCCGGCTCGTCGACGCTAAAGCGCTTGTGCAGATAGAGCTCGTGCGCCGGCGAGCGGCGTCCTACACGCTGCGCTTGCGCCTGCTGCTGCGCGACAGTCGCCAGTCCGTTCGGGTGGCTCACACAGAGCGGCGTCCAGCTGTGCTCAAAGTGGAAGAACACAAGCGCCGAGATCATCAAACCGAGCACGACGTCCACGGTGTAGTGCTTGCGGCCGGCGATGCACAAGCCGGCGAGCACGAGCAAGTACGTGACGCCGAGCGTCCACCGGAGCGCCGAGAAGCGCGGGAAGTTCCGGTCCAAGACGCGCAAGTACAGCAGCACGGCACTGTTCGTGTACGCCATGTGACCGGAGAAGATGAGGTCACCGCACGAGTTGTAGTTCCCGTACATCGGTCCAACGCGCGTGACGACGTCGATCCAGGTCTGCGGCGGGAAGTACGTCGTGCTGCCGACGCGACAGTGCGGCGCCGGTCCTGGGAGCGACGTGAGTGCGATCGTGAGCGCGCGGAGAAAGTAGCAGACCGTCGCGCACCGGAAGAACGTGCACATGACCACAGCGCGGTTCTCGCGCTTCATGAAGTACGACTGGAGCATGAACACGACGGGGACGACCGCAGTGAGGAAGTCGCTGAGCGGTCGCCACGCCGAGTCGACTGCTTGCTCGGGAATGAACATGAAGCCGAGGTCCGGCAGCGGCGTGCGCGACGGCACGTGGAGGTAAAACGCGATGTTCACGGCGAACATCATCACGAGCGACACGGCGACGAAGATCTCGGCGTGCTCGGCGAGCGTCCGGAGCGTCCGGTCCACACGCGCGCGCACAAAGTGGCGCACGTAGAGCAGCGTGACAGTGTACAGGAGCCATACGCCGCCCCACGTCATGCGCGTGTGGTGCTCCTCTGGCTCCACGACGAACTTGAAGAACAGGATCCAGTCAAGCACGCCGAGCACGACGATCACGACCGTCACGAGCTCAAAGACGAAGAACCCGAGGAGCTCGCGCGCGTCGACAGCTTTGCAAAAGTCCCAGAACTTGGCGCTCTCGGGCGTGAGACTTGCAGAGACGCGCAGCGAGATCGGGAGCGACTCGCCGATGTTGAGCGACAGCGACTTGTCCAAGCTCGCAGCGATCGACGACGCAGGACCCGACATCTTGCGCTTCGTGCGCGTGAACGCAGCCGAGTTCACAAACGGCAAGTACGACGCCATGCTTGCAGCGGCTCTGGGCTCTTGTCGATGTACGTGCGTGTGTACGTGTACGAGTGTGTACGCGTACGAGTGCGGCGCTCGTCGATGAACTGACTACCAGTCGCAGCCGTAGAGGTGGCCAGCAGATCGAGGAGTGAGTGAGTGACGTACGTCGAGCAAGTGGCGTGGAGCAGCAGCAGCAGTGACGAATGGGAGAGGTGGTCGAGCAGACGGTCGACGCAGCAGATGCAGACGCAGACAGCAGACGGCAGTGACAGCAGCAGCTCGCTCTCTCTTGTTCTCTCGGCTTGCCCTCGCACACTCGCGGCGCAAATGGGAGTGCCAGCCGCCTGTCGTGTCGAGCTGCTGAGCTGTTGAGCTGCCTGGCAGCTCCGCGAGGCCACCAGACTCGCCCTTGTGCACTTCCAGCCCATACATTTGCTCATACAAGTCGCTGACCTGGTTCTTTTCTGGCGAGGTGTACCAGTTCAAATGGTACAGTACCTACAATGTTTACGCACCCAGTTACACGGTCGTTTAGTTCTTTCGTTTTATCGACACCTCGAGACTTGCTGCACTTGGATGCCTTTCAAGTCGGCACTGAGCGGCTTGAGTTGACGAGGTCGGCGCGCGCTGCACGAGGCAGTCAGTCGATCTGCTTCGTTGCCTGCTCTGTGTCTCTCTCGACTGACGGCGACGCTCAGCGCCGTCGTCGTCTTTGGTTTGCCAGAGTCCAAGTGCCTTTGGACCTGGGTCAACTCGACTGACCTCCGCGACACGCGACCGCATGGCGAGGTACTTCACGTAAACAGCGCCAAAGTGGAGCCATCTGAGGGGCGACACTACGACCACTGCTGAGGTTGTCCACGCGAGGCAAAGCGCAAGGGTGGCAACGTCGATTGAGCGACGAAAGACACGCGACTGCGAGCACACAACGACCGCTGCGACGCTGTCAATTGCAGCGCTGCGCATTCGTGGCGTCACCACCACTACCATCGGCGGCACGATGGAATACCAGACCTGTCACCACAACTCCATTAAACGGCTGCTGCTGCGACTGCGATGATCGATTGATCCACTGCGTGTATTGCTCTTTATCAGGTCCAGTCCATTCGCCTGTTGTCTGTCAGTCCATTCGTCTGTCGCTCAATCGGACCACGCGGCTACAGCTCCGAGTACGTGTTCGCTTGACGGTAGTACGACGAGCCAGGGTATCCGCTCATAGCGCCTGCGCGCGGTCCGCCCCGTGGGCCCATGCCGACGCGCGAGCCATTGCCGTAGCCACCAGCGTACCCAGCGCTGCCGCCGCCTGTGTCGCCTGCGACTTGGACGAGGAACATGTGACCCGACGGACACGCAACGCGCCTAGTCGACAGACACAAGCAGCAGAGCATCTAGACGTGAGCTCTCTCATCTCTACCAGCAGCAGCAGCAGCAGCAAGATACAGCGGTCGGACATACATGTTGTACATGTGCGGGAGCACGCGCATCTGGATGTGGCACTGCGGACAACGCACGAGTGCGCCGTGCGAGCTCGCGCGATACGACACTGGCTGGTTCGGTGCTGGTGGCGTGTACCGATTCCGCGGCATCGGCGGTGGCGGCATTGGCGGCGGTGGCACGGCGCCTTGCACTCCTGACGATGACGTAGATGGCGGCGGAGCAAACTCGCTCGGTCGGTGCTTCACGTCGCGCTCTGTCACGGGTTTCCCACAGTCGCGGCAGAACCGATGACCCGCGCGCACGCGCGGGTGGTCGCACTGCTTCTTCACTTGCATCTCGGTCATGATTGCGCGGCACGATGGGCACTTATCGTAGTTGGACGAGTCGGACGACTGGATCTCTTTGAGACAGCTCCAGTGGAAGCTGTGGCCGCACGCAGTCGTGTAGATCGCATGGCCGACGTCCATCGTATCGAGACAGATGGCGCACTCTTCAGCTTCAGACACAATCGTTGCGTCGCCGCTGTGACCGTTACTCGTGCCATTGCGACTGCAACTGGCTTCGTCCTCGTGGTGCGGCAACGCCGCTGCGACATGGCGGTTCGTGTGCAACTCGAGCAATGTGTGTGCGCGCGCAGCTGCGTCTGAGAGACACGGCGCGACGTCTTTCGCGAAGCGCGAGACCGTCACGCGGCTGCAGTCGTCGAGACTGCGCGACCGCCGCAGAGTGTTGCGCTCCGGTCGCGGTCCCAAGTGTTTCTCTTCCAATGCGCGCTGCACAAGCTCTGCGCGCGCGCGCTCGCGCGCAAGCTGCTCCGCGACCTCCTGGTCGCGCCGCATCTCTTCAGCTGCGCGCATGCGCTGCTCTTCTTCCGCAACGACGAGCTGCCGCGCACGCGCGCGCTCAATGTCTTCGGTCCGACGGCGCTCCATGAGCATCTGGTTCTGGTCGTGCACGCACCGGTCGCACACGCGCACGGGCTCGTTGTTGTACCGCACGATCGTCGTTGACGGCATGACTTTGTGCGACCGAGCGCAGCTCCCGCACACGGCATTGCCGCACGACTGTCGGTAGCATATGCAACATGTACGAGCACATGCACAAAGACATATACAGAGAGAGCACGCACGTGAGCTTCGAGAAACGCACGTCGGTGTCGTCATAGCGAATGTAGCAGCCTCTCTACTGAGCGTGCAGGCGTGCAGTCGTACCCGACAGCGGTGCTTACGACGAAAGACCTGGAACTTCTTTTGGCACATGAAGCAGTCGGTCGCGGCTTCAAACATCGCGTCCGACATGTTTTGGACGGCGCCAGGCGTCGGTCGAAGCAGCATGTGCGCTCTGTTCGTCTGGCTGCTCTGTGCTCTGTGCTCTGTGCTCTGTGCTCTGCGTGCGTGTGTCTGTGCGCGAATGCGTCGTCGACGCCGACGATCGCAGCAGCGGCGCTTGAGCTCGCTTCGTGTTGAGAGAGAACCGGATTTCTTTGCGAGAGGGAGCGAGTGTTTGCGAGGTGTGTGACACACACATCTCACGCCAAAAGCAAGACGCGATACTTACATACTAAATAGAAGGAAACACATCGAAATATGATATACAAACATCGATACTTGACGTGTGTAGACTCTTGGTTTTCGCACTATCGCGTGTTCTATGTGAAGAGCGAAACCATTCGAATAGTGCGATTTGCTTGACAGGCACAGCACACAGGACACTTGCTCATGTCGAGGATGTGAGCAACATCATTCGTTGTAGTGTACAGAAGCTGCTATAGTTGTAGAGACAACAAGCTCTGTGTTGGTCTACTATCCATGCAATACGCACTAGAGCATCGCTTCGTCGCCTTCCATCGGCTCGCGCGGCATACCAAGCAACTCGTCCTCGTTGGCGTCGTCCTCGGTACGAATGCCAAGCGCTCGGTGCATCTCTTTCGTACGGAGCTCCGACATGAGCGATTGGACCTAAGGCAAAAGCGTGAACGAGTGAGCGAGCACGCCACGGTCTGTGAGCGACTCGGTCGGGCTTGCTACTGTCCGCACAGAGGTGATGCAGTCAACGCAACGTCACGAAGGGTTTGCAAGTAAGACGTACGCCGTGACCTTTGCCGAGCGTCTCGGCGCGGTCGACAAAGTCGTCAAAGTTCAAGCCTGGGTACAGATCGTACGCCCATTGCTTGTACATCTTGATGAGCGACGCGAGCGCTTTCGCCTACAAGGAGTGAGCGAGCGTTTGTGTGGGTTAGAGCAAGTCGTAGAAGACACGCCAGCGTCAGCAGCGCCATCAGTTGTGCTGCATTTTGGATGTATAAGAGCATAACGCACCTCTTGGCCAGTCACGTCGCCGCTCACTTGGAACGGGAACGTCTCGTAGATCTTCGAGAGCCCTTCGGCCGACACGAGGTTCGACTCGGAGAGCAGGTTGCGCCGCCTCTTGACCGCTTTCTCAGGCGCAGGAGCGTCGGCGTCTTGCTGCTGCGACGCATCGCCATCTGGCTGCTCGTTGCCGCCGCCACTGAGCGTCGCAGCGCCTTCTTCACGCAGCCGCGTGATTTCCGAGTCGTCGTCACGCTCCCAACCACCTCGCGCTGCCATTGTGTTCCTGCTGCTGTTGTTGCTGTCAGTCATGTCTGAAGCAACGCCCTCATTTTTGTCTCTATACGAATCGGTTGTTTGTTGTTTCCATAGTGAACTCAAGTATACTAACAGACAACTCGAATGAACAGCTCACAAACAAGCCAATGCTGCAGCTCAAGCTCAAGCACCTCTCGGGTGTCTCTAGCGCCACTTGTCTCGATGTATTCACACATGGCGCGTGCACCTATGTATCCTATCTATCCTGTCTGTGTGCCTGTCTGTGTGTTGATACTGAAGTGCACGCTGCAGTCGATGCAAGCGAGCAGCAACAACAGCATCAACAGCAACACTGTCCTATCTGCGCAGTCCTAGTTAGGACCGGCGACTCAGGCGCTTGAGACGGCGACGGTGGTGCGAGCACGGACGCTTGCCGTGGTTTGCCTGTCACACACAGAGCGCGAGTGAGCACACAGCTGATCACGACTGCGAGCGTCGTTTGATCTGCACGAACGCACCTTCTTCGGTCGACGCGCATTGCGGTTGAGTAGCTGCATGCCAATCGGTTCCTCTGTGAGACGCATCTTCTCGAGCGAGAACTCGAGGTTGTGGCGCCAGTCAGACAAGTACAGCGGCGCTTGCGGCAGCGGAGTGTCAGCTTGGCGAGCTGCATTCATCGCAGCAAAAGCAGCACGAGCACGACAACGGAAGGCCGCTCAGTCAGTCAGCTGCGTCTGCTCCTTTGCAGCTCTTGTCAACAGACTGATGCTGGTCGATTGCAAGAGACACAGACAGACGCCTGCATGATGATGGAGGCAATGACATACCAGCAGGGAAGAGGTTCCACGGCGCTGCAAGTGCGCGTGACGACGACGAGAATGCGCGGTGGTGTGCGAGATTAGCGCTGGTACGGCAGACTCTTGCTCGCGAGCTTGCAGCGGCAGCGGTCGCTACAAGCGTCGCGCTTAGTCTCCGAGCAGCCATCGCCATGGTGCTGGTGGTGATGTCGATGTGTGATGATCTGGGCTCAAGGACCACCAGATCGATCTGCACGAAAATTGCCCTTGTTTATCTCGCAGGTGATTCTTTGCCAGTCGACTGTCCACTCTTGTTATTTGTAAGTGGATGTGTGCGAGAGCCAATGAAAGCGATAGTTGATCAGAGGAGGAAAGATAGTGCATCCACTTACATTTCTCAAGGCAGTTTGACAATTATTTCTCACCATGTTCAAAAGCCGCTGACTTTGGCGTCGCTTCACGAGCAACCAGATCTCTCCTTCTAATGCTCAGATGCACCATGGTCCAATGCACCGCCAACGTGATGGCTCATAGGCGCTACCTGTGACAGTGTAGTCTCCAGTCCAAGTCACGGACATCTCACGCTGTACAAAAGCGTCGCGCATGCGCTTGACAAAAGCGCTCCTGTCACTGGTTTCGTGACATGCCGTGAGCGCTGGGTGTCCATGCGCGCTCCATGACAGGGTTCACTTGGACGTGTGTCCCCTGCCAGTCATTCTGTCACACTGGAAGGTGCTGGCTCGGAGGATAAATGCTGCAGACGCGGCTCAACAGCGCTCTCTCTCTCTCTGTCTCTCTCTCTCTCGAGTGTCGTCGTCGTCGTCATGCATACAATCAATCAATGTGGACAGCTCGACAAGGTTGCGCGTTGTCCTCGAGCACCGTCGCCAAGCATCATGTGTGCGCGCCACGAGTATATGTAGTTTCTTCCACCGATCGAGCTTCACAGCAAGACGAGGCAAGATCAACAAGCACAAAACAAGCAAGCACAAGCACGCCGCGACGGGACCGACCGACCGACACGAGATGCAAGTACTCACGTTCAGGCAGACACACGCACGCGAGCGAGGTCATTTCGCAGAAGGAATGATGGCATCGTCGATGAGACGGCTGCGCATGCGATTTCCTCACGTGATCCAACGAGTCAGCCGCAGATGCACTGCGACTGGTGAGTCCATGCACCAGCAGACAGCAGCAGCACCACCAGGACATCGAAGGATGGCTCGCGCGGCAGCAGACTGAGCCTCCATCCTTGCAACAACGCCGCGAACTCATGCACCTGCATTGCATCAATCGAACGTTAGTTAGTCTCTGTGGTGCTGCTGCTAATGGCGTCGCGCTTGACACCGTACAGCAGTGTGTCTGTGCTCGATAGAGCTCGGCGCGCTCGATCGCGTGAAGCAGCGCTATATCAGCGTCTAGGAACCGCACTCTTGGTCCTGAACTCGAGCTGACAAACAAGAAGCAGCAGCAGCAGTATGTCGAAGCAGATCCGTTTTCTGTCTCCACACGCGTTGGTGTCGCGAGCGAGTCGTCCTGCGTCGCGACGCGCCGACTCGCCATGGAAGCTCCTTACAGCTTCTTCGGCGCTCAATCGCTTGCGTGGCAAGCAAACCAACACGCCAGATCGGCGGTCGCTCGACTGGCTGGATGGATGGCTTTTGTCACTCGAGAGGACACGAATATGCATCCAAGCGCACGCGACCTGGCTGTTGCTGCAACCAGGTAGTCGGTTGTGAGCGGACGTCAGCGCGCGAGCATGGCGCTAGGGTCTCACTGACTGCTGTTTGTGGTACTAGTGCAAGTGCTAGTGCGGCTCGCTCGCTTCCAAATTGGAAGGCGCGCTGGCGCTGCCAAGCCAAGATCACATCAGCAGCTTTGGCAGATCCACTTGCTCGGTCCCGTGCTTGCTTAGCACGACGTGGTGCTACTGCGCGCCCGTTCATGTGCATATGTTCGTGCTCTCGCACACAGCACATGTGTACGGCGCTTGCGTTCGCGCAGACAGAGAGTGGCAACACGGTGGTCGCGCCGCCGCTCACGCCACCGCCGTGGCGCTCGGATTCACTCGCACTCGCGTCTGGATCTCTCTCGCAGTCGCACTACTCTCTCGCTATCTCTCTTGGTCTCTCGCCCTCGTATCAAGCCATCATCATCACTATTATCATCATGGCGCGTGAAAGTTCTCCTAGATGGCCATCCGGCCATCGGTGATTGAATGAGCCAATGAGCCAATGAGCCAACACCCAACACGGATTCGCATGCGGCCGCGAAGACATGCATGCGCTGTGAGCTCGCAACATGCTGAGCGAATGAGAGGACTCGAGGCGCGCCACGTGTGTGCGCGTGTGTGCGTTGGCGCGCGCGCAAGAGAGAGAGAGAGAGAGCGAGAGAGCGAGAGAGCGAGAGGTTGACGGCGACTGATAATGACTGGCGACAGCGACGACGGCGGCATCCTCTGCTCCCTCCATGGCCGCTGCTGCTGCTGTTGTCGCTGTCGCTGTCGTTGGGATGGACCAAGTCGTTCACGGCGGCAAACACACGGTCGACTATGCGAGCGCGCATGCCAAGCAGGTAGACACGCGTTGTTGTTGTCATTGTTGTTGTCATCTCCATGCTTGAGAATCGCCATGCCGAGAGAGAGTGTGAATGAGAACTTGCGTGTGTGCGCACATGCGGGCAAGACGCAAGACCTCGCAGTTGCTCCTGCTGTTCCTGCTGTTGCTGGGCGGACAAGCCACCACCGCAACACCAAGCCAAACCGATGATGATCCCACTGCTGCACACAGGACGACGACGACGACGCTACGTACAACCACCACTTTCGCTTTTGCTTGAGAGACTTGAGAGAGGGCGATCAAGTGTGTGCCTTGCTCTGCTCTGCTCTTGTTGTTGTTTGACTGTGTGCCTCATGTCTGTCTGTCACAGGACGACAACAAGAGCGTACAATGCGCAGCATACAATGCGCTGGTCCATCAAGTCCAAAGACACACAAGTCCAAGGACTCGAGTCGTTCGCGCGCACGAGATCTCGTTTGATCGAGTGGATGGATGGATCGACCCAGCGAATGGCAAAGGCGGACCTGACTTTGACTATTGCTTCCCGGCACAAAATATCGAACCGAGCAACAAAGCAAATGGATGTTGAAGTGCGCTGGCTGTTCCCGTGCACGCAGATTCACGCTTTCTATGCCAGGGTGTCACTCTGGTCTTCCTTGAATTGCCTCGAGTCGATCCCAAAGCCAAAGCAGGCTCAGAGTTTACTGCGGGTAACCAGGCTTGCCCGCACTCACTTGTTTGTCTGCGCGCGCTCGATCGATCCAGCTCTCTCGCAGAAGTAAGTGCTCTGTGTTGCTTTGCCTTGCTCAATGTTGCTGGTTGCGAGATACTACATGTATGGTATGGCGGCGGTTCTGGCGTGCGCATGTACCTACTTCTGCGATCGCATCGCGGAGCAGGGCGGGAACGGCGGGCGGCGCCCTTAGAGCTTGAGGCTCTTGTGCATTGCTGCTGCTGCTGTTGGAGAGCAACCAAACAGCTCGAGCAGCAGGTGGGTACAGCCTCGCGGGAAGCAGCAACAACAGCAGCACCAGATCAAAGTTTTGCAGCGATCGTCGCTCGCCTTCACTACTACTACTACTACTACTACTACTACTACTACTACTACTACCAGAGCTCTTGTTGTTTTGTGTGGCGTTTTGGCATTGAGAGTGACGGAGATGGGCTCATCCTCGCTTGCTCGGTGTGCCGTCTGACTGTCTTACTGTCAGTCAGTCAGTCTGTCTGTCTATCTGTGTCTGTCTATGGGGCGCGCACCTGCGCCGAGTGCGTGCGTGCACGACGCGCGCGAGAGAGAACAAAGACAGCCAAGGCGAGCGAGCGAGCGAGTGCTCAGGTTGCAATTTCCTTCGTCCGTCGCACACGTCCGCTCAAGCTCACCAGCGCAGTTCACACTCAATCAATCAAGCAAGCAAGTGGCATGCAGCACCTGATGATCATGAACAACCGACCCGCGGGCAGCAGCATCAGCCCCATGGGCAGTCCCGTGCACAGCTTCAGCACGAGCATGAACACCGTGAGCAAGACCGACAAGGACGTCGCGCCGTTCCTCAAGAACTTGCGCAAGATGCTCGACGAAGAGAGCGACGAGATCCTGCGCTGGACGCCGAACGGCCGCGCGTTCGAGATCCTCGACATGGAGCAGATGATGGAGCATGTGCTGCCCAAGTACTTCAAGCACCGCAAGTACACGAGCTTCCAGCGCCAGCTCAACTACTTCCACTTCCGCAAGTGGACCAAGTCCAAGGCCGTCGTGTGCACGTTCTCGAACGACTACTTCGTCCGGGACCAGCCCGAGCTCGCGTGGCGCATCACGCGCAAGAAGTCGCTGCACCACAACAACAGTCACAGCCACGCGGCGGCATCGCCACAGCCTCCGGCGCACCCGCTGGAGCCCAAGGCTCGACCGAGCCGCGCGCACTCGATGCCGACGCCCATGGTCTCAGGACGGAGCCACGTGGACAGCAGCAGCTCTACCACCAGCCATACGCCGTACTGGCTCAAGAGCGAGGGCGTCATGATTAACGTCCCGCGCACTGGGAGCATCTCGTTGCCGTTCCCGTCGCCGACGGACCAGGACATGATGCTCAAAGAGCACGACCACACCAGCACGAGCAGCAGCAGTAGCCGCCGGCACTACTTTGCGTACCCGCTGCACCACAGCCACAGCCAGGCGCACTTTCACCACCAGCCGTACGGCGCGCCGCAGCCGACGCCCGAGTCGCTCGACTGGATCGACTGCCTCCTCCCGCCAGTCGACCGCATCGAAGACGAGATCTACTCGTACATGTACCCGGCGCCGCTAGTCGCAGCAGCGGGAGCATCGTCATCTGCGCTGTTCAGTGCCAAGTCTTCGTCGTCGTCGTCGCCGTTTGAGTTTGTCTCGACCGCCCTCTAATTATCTAATCGTCACCATCACGTGCGCGCGCATGCGTTCTCGCTGTCGGTGCTTGTTCCTTTCGTTGCTTGGTCCTTGCTCTTGTTGTTGATCTCGAGTTGCCTTGCTTGCCTTTGTTTACTTGCACGCAGCACGTTGCGAATTAACTTGCTGTTTGGTTGCAGCACTTCGAGCACCTCGATGGTCGTCATCTGCACTTGCACACTTGCACGTGGATCGACCCAACCAAACAAGAACAAGAACAACACCATGCTCGCATTTCGCAGTCTCGATCTCAATCTCGAGACGAAGCAACAGCGCCGCAAGGTTCAACGTCGCGAGCCATGCGCGCTGACGTGGGATCCCTCCCACTCTCGTTGGATGCATCGGGAAACCAATCTGTTCAACACCACCTGGCAGCGACTTGGCGTGGAGGTCTCTCGAGTCAAAGCAAGCGAGCGCCGCTCTTTCCACTACGAGCGCCGTATGTACACACATGCAAGCAGGTTGCGATCGTGATGTTCGCCTGTGTTCACGCCACGGCGCAATCGCATCCACTCACTCACGCGTAGTTTTTCGAACGCCACCTTGTCCAGAGCTCTTCGCGACCTGCGCGACTAGCAGGCAGCAGCATCATCAGGTGCGTCCAGACATGTGCACTTGCGAACGCGTTCCGGTCCTGTGCATCGCCATATTGCGATTGCCATCCTGACTGGCCGACTGCCTCGCGACGCCTTCGCGCAGCCAAACAGAAGCAGTAGTACCACCAAAAGCCCTACGCAACGCCACAAGGACGCACTCACGCCAGTGCACATCCGCATTCCCAGTACTCTCTCTCTTGTCCGCGCGTCCTACTACGCGTCTGCACCAAACGTATCGATCGATCGCACTCGGACTCGGACTCGGACACCTAGAGCAGCCGCCGCATCTCGGACTCGCGCACATAGTGCTGCACGAGGTCGTGGTAGCCGCGCGCCATGTCCGCGCTCGCCTGTGTGCTCTTTTCGAGCGACCGCGCGATCGAGAGCAGCACTTGGCGCTCAGTCCGCACGCACGTCGCGTCTGCGCTCGCCTCCTCGTCATCGACATCGAGCGGGACTGTGCCTGCCGCGACTGCGACCTCCAAGTCGCGGCACTTCTCCGCCTGCGTCTGGAAGACCGACACGAGCTCCTGGAAGCCGCGCGCCATGCCAGCCGCAGCCGCTGAGCACTGCTCGACCGAGCGCGAGAGCGAGTCGTGGTGCGGCGACCGTACGGGCGACGTCTCTTCGCCGCCAAAGCTGCTGCGGCTGCGCTTCGTCGCTGGCGTGTACGGCGACACAGCCGGCGTTTCCTCTTCGATACGCGCGCGCTTGGGCGTCTCGTGGCGCACAACTGGAGCAACTGCGACTGGCGCTGCAGCTACGACTGGCGCTGCACGGTGCACTGGGGCTGCAGCGTCTTCAGGTGCGTCCTCGCGGCCGTCGATCGAGCTCGCAGAAGCAGCCAGGGACTCGACTGCGTTCGCAATGCGCGTCTCGGCCTTTGCGGCTGCGAGACGACTCGCTGCGGCACTAACTTCGGCGACACGCCCGCCCTCGCTGTCTGCCGCAGCGAGGAGCTCCGTGATGCGCTGTGCCGTTGCCTCGTCCTCCTGTGAGACGTACGGCGCGTCCTGGAGGATCATCGCCATGCGGCTGAAGTACGGCCACGGGAGCTTGCCTTTGAACACGTGCGCCTTGGGACGCTGCGTCTTGATCGCCGCCCACCACTCCTTTGACATGCCTTCGTCGCTTGTGGTAAAGCCTGGCGTGTGCAAACATGTTTGTATGATGCAATGTACACAAGTGAGAATGACAGACAGACTGGCGTGCATGACCAGCAGCTATGAAGCTATGACGAGCTCCACGAGACACATACAGGACGTACCTGGCTGCTCTTGGAGCCACTTGACCATGCCGTAGTCCACGCGGAGGTTCTTGAACTTGACAAAGATCTGGCCCTCTATACGTCCAGATGCAAGCGTGAGCACCGAGACACACACACAGGCATTTGCACGTGCAGACATGGCCGTACGTACCCGTCCAGATGCGGTCGCTGTTGTCACCTGCCGAGAGGTTGATCGCGCGCGTGAGCTTGGCGCGCGCCGGTGCCTTGAGCAGCACGCCGTTCGAAGCGACATTCTCTGCGACGCTGCGCAGACGCAGGTACATGTCGAGCAGCAAGAGCGCCTCGCGCTCCGTGAACAGCACCATCTTCTTGCTGGGCTTGCTCTTGCTCTCTTGCTGGGCTTGCGCTTGCTTGGGAGAAATCGGCTTTGCGCGCGGATGTTTTCAAAACGGTCGTTTAAACTGCGTTCGTCGTGAGAATCATCGGTTTGAAAATGACTTGCATGTTGGCAGTCGATGGGACAGTTGGGAAAGTCGGATTCGCACATTCAACCCAGCAAGACGATATTCTGTATTTTGGTATTTTATTGGCGCGAAAAGCAAACCAGTCGTGCAACAAACAATCCGCTGGTTTTAGTACACAAAACGTTACGAAATGGACTGCATTTGTTGACAGTCATTCAAACCTGACAAAAGCAAGACAATGACCAGTAGCTGCAGCAACTTTGAGCATGGTGGCATCCTCACGCCACTTGCTGCTACTCCTGCTGCTACGTCGAGCGTTGATGCCGACAAGGAGCGCCTCGACACGGACTACTCGAGTCATGCACCCGCATCTGAGATCCAAGCACATCATGCACCGGAGCTCTCAGCGCTCGATCGGTTCCTGCCGCTCTGGATCGTCCTAGCCGCAGCACTGGGACTCGGACTCGGCCAGTTCGCGCAAGTGCACACGTTCATCGAAGCGACAACAATCGGCAACATGAACGCGCTCGTCGGCGTCGGATTGGTCGCAATGATGTACCCACCGCTCGCGGGCGTGCGCTGGCCGCTCGTGCGCACAGTGTTTGCGTCCGACTGGCGCTTGCTCGCGCTCTCGACGATCCAGAACTGGGTCGTCGGTCCGAGTCTCATGTTCGGCCTCTCTGCTGCGTTCTTCCACGACGACCCGGGCTTCCTCGCAGGCTTCAGCCTCGTTGGTTGCGCGCGCTGCATCGGCATGGTCATGATCTGGATTGCGCTCGCAGGCGGCGACCTCGAAGCTGGCGCAGCGCTCCTGGCGCTCAACGCCGTCCTCACGCTCGCACTCTACGCGTTCTACGCGACGTTCTTCCTCGACACGCTCCCGAGCGCGCTCGGGCTCTTAACTCCAACTGCTACAGCTACGAGCCAAAACGAAGCGCTGAGCCTGCACCTCACTGTCGCAGACGTCGCGAGCAACGTCGGACTGTACTTGGGCGTGCCGTTCGCACTCGCACTAGGACTCTACGCCATCCTCGTCCGGATAAAAGGTGCGCGCTGGTACTACCGAGTGTACGCGCCGCGTCTGGACGTCTTGGCGCTCAGCGCGCTGCTCTTTACGATCGCCGTGCTCTTTGCGTCGCAGAGCCATCGGCTCACGACGACACTCGCGCCCGTGCTGCTCGCGAGTGTACCGTTCACGCTCTACTTTGCTATCATCTTTGGGAGCACGTTCCGTCTGAGCCAGCGGCTGTGCGGCGCGAGCTACGCGCAGTGCACGACGCTTGCGTTCACGGCCACGAGCAACAACTACGAGCTCTCGCTCGGCGTGGCAGTCGCGACGTTTGGGCTCGACTCGGACCCGGCGATGATGAGCGTCGTCGCCGCGCTCGTCGAGATCCCGACGATGTTGGCGCTCGTGTGGCTCGCGCACTGGGCCAAGACGCACATGGCGTTTGCGCGAAGCGACGACAGGACGGACGACGAGAGCCACGAAGGCGACCGGAGCGACGCGCTCGAAGCAGCAGCGACGCGTTTTGTGCGCGTCTCGAGTCCACAGAGTCGAGCATAAGGGTAGACAGCAGACAGACAGACAGACAGACAGACAGACAGACAGCGAGCATGTGGATTGATCGACAGAGAGAGAGATACACCAGGGCGACAGACACGCAAACAGTGTGTTGTTCGAGACGACGACGGTGACGAGAGGCAGCAAGTGCCGAGCGCTCGCCCTTTTTCCCAACAGAGCGAGTGCTCACGTCGACGTGATCGTGAAGAGCGGTCCGTTGATCTTCGCCTCCCACCGCAGTGCAATGAGCAGGACCTCGAGCATCCAGACCTCTTTGCCGTAGTCCATCGTCCCGGGGATGTCGCCGCCAAAGTTCAAGACGCAGTCGCCGTCGGCTTCGTCAAACAGGATCCTGTCATCCATTCCAGGACCATCCAGTGTGTGAGCGTACGGCGCTAGTAGGAAAGTGCCGATGCAATTGCAGGTCTCGATTCGCACACACTACGACAAACGTACCACGTAAACACGTCTTCGAGCCAGTGCTCCTGGAGCGCACTGCGGCGGTGCGGGTCGCTCGCGTCGGCGTCGTCGCGCTCGCGCAGGCGCTCTTTCTCGACGTTCCGGAAGAGAATCGCGTACCCAGCGTCGACTTGGAAGCGACTCACGAGGTACAGCGACTTGGCTACGACCTGGCCGTCTGGCGTACTGAACACGCGGTACGCCACGACGTTGTTCGCGTCCACGATCTGCGCGATGTAGATCGCGACGCGCAAGGACGACGAGTAGAGCGTCGCGTGCTCGGGTCCGGATGTCAAGAGCGCCCAGCTCCGGAGCGCCATGCTGAACGCGTCCGTGTGGCGGAACGTCTTCCGGAGCGCAAACTGGAGCCGATCGCGCTCGATGCGGCGGCGGTCGCGCCAGCCAAACGCCGTTGCGCCGGTCGAGATGACTGCGTGGCTCTGCGTGAAGCGATACGCTTCTTCGTACGACTGCCACGCGAGCTGCTGGCACTCGCGCACGGTCAGGGCGGGGCACAAGTAGAACGGCGTGTCTTCTGGACTCGGACGCTCGAGCTAGTGAGTTCGATAGAGCGAATGGGCGGTGAGTGATGGTCCGTTTGAGTGAGAGCATGCATACGATGGATGGATGGATGGATGGATGGATGGATGGATGCCAGTCGCACCAGTTCGTCCTGGAACTCATTGAAGACCTGGTGGAGCTTAAAGCCGAGGGCGTTCTGCGTCGCGAGCATGTGCTGCAGCGCGGCGTTCTCTTCAAGAAGGCGCTCTTTCAGACGCGCGAGCTGCGTGTAGAGCGTGAGCGGACTCGTGGTCTTGGACGCCGTGGCTTTGGCGGGGAGAGATGGTGAGCTGACGAGCGCAGCAGCCGAGGCGTCAGGACGGAGCTCACGCTGCGTGAGTGCGAGCGCGTACTGCTCCTTGAGTACGCGCACTTGCTCACGCATCTCGTTCATGCGGTTCTACGAGGCATTGGCATTGAGAGAGCGAGAGACAGCGTAGTGGTCGTGAGCATCCAGAACACAGTGGGTGATGGCAACGTGACCGTCCCCACGCAGGCCGTAAGCGTGAGAGGAGGAGGCCCAGGTGTCATGAAGATAGAGATATTAGATGAACAGGCACTCGACACGCTAGGCATGTCGTCACGCGCCATGGATCGTCACGCAAGGCAACGCACCAGCTTGCGGTAGTAGCTGCGGCGCACATGCAGACGTTGGCGCTCCTTCTTGTCCTCGAGCGTGATTGGCAGCGCCGGATCGAGCTCGGGCAGCGCGGCTTGCTGCATCGTTGCTTGCTTGCTTGCTTGATGGATCTGGATCTGGATCTGTGCCGAAGGTCGGATGTCGCGATGTACACGGCACAGACAGGAGCGAAGTGGCGAGCGCGCACGTGCCGAGGGTGCTCGTGCTGCTGCTACTGCTGGATGTCGCGGTCTGGTTCGGAGCTGCTTGGTTGTGCACATCATCACATCGTGTGAAAACGCTGTATGCAATATAAGAAGGCTTTTGCTAGCAACCGTTTGTATCGCAATGCTTGGTTTAAGCCAACTACAAAGGCATTTTGACTTTCCCGCTATTTCCAATAGAGCGCTCTTGCAATTCCCTTGGTTTATTCACATCTCGCATTTCAACGATGACGCACATCGAGACAGTTGCGTGACTGTCTCGCTGGTGCCCTGGGTCTCTCGGCTCTCGCGGACTTGCTCTCTCGGCTCCTTGCTCTCGCGTCCTCGCGGCACAACCAGCTCCTATCGAGTCCCTAGAGCGACTGTGAACCAAGCGAGTGAGCAACGCACTGCTTGGCGAGCTCCTGGCGACCTCTAGTGCCCTAGAATAACCTCTCGTGCCCACAAACGACCTCCAGCGACCAGCTCAGCAGATCCTCACCACTTGCGATTCCACCACACGCCTTACTGTGGATGCAATACTCGCACGCACGGCGCTACGTACACGTCTGTACCCACGCGCTGTTGTCGCGAGTCGGTGCTGCTGCGGACGCGATCGTCCCGAATCGGTCCGTGCGTTGGTTCAGCGCGAGTGCGTCGTGCGTCCTCAAGACGTCGAGCAGTGCGCGCAGATCGCCCGACGAGAACAGCGTGATGTCGTGGCTCGGGTTCGCGATGCGGCGTTGGAGATCGCGAAACAGCGCACTCGTGCTGCTGTTGCGGTCGCCACTTCCATCGACAAAGAACGCGGTGGTCTTGCGCTGGACTGCGACGCGGAGTCGATCGAGCCGCGTCGCGACGATCGCATTGGCCGATGGCGCCATCCTGACAAGTCCAGAGCTCGGCAGTGGCGCTGGTACTGGAGTTGCTGCTGCAGGACGGACGCCACTGCTCGCTACCCCTGGACTCACTAACGGTGGTGGCACAGTCGGCGCTTTCCCGTCGTCGGCTTTCCCAGTCTCTTCGCTCCGCTGCTTGACGCTGCTCGGTCGCGTCCAAGTCGCGTGGACGACGTGGCGCTGGACAAAGTCTGCGAGCGTTGCGACGCGCGTGTAGAAGCCCGGACTGCCGCTAAAGCCGCACTCAAAGCCACTGCTGACGAGTCCAATCAGTGTGTCGGCGCCAGTGGCGCTGTCAACGAGCGTGAGTGGACTGCCAGAGTCGCCTCCGCACGTGTCGAGACCCAGCTCGCCGCCAGCGCAGAGCACGCTCGCGTCGACCATGTCTGGGAACTGGAGCGCACACGCGCGCGTGGACCAGACTGGCAGCGAGAGGAACGTCACGTCGTTCGAGCCTGCAGCGGCGTTGGCGTACGAACTGACTGACGCACGCGGTTGGTCCGTGAACTCGAGCGTTGTCTCGAGTGCGATCGCGCGCGCCATGGGCGACGCGATGATCTCAAACACCGCCGCGTCGTGCGAGTAGCTGAACGGCGAGCCAAAATCCGGGTGCACGACGATGCTGCCCGGGACGACGCGGATCGTCTCGTACGCAGTGCCAGCGGCGCTGTTCGAGCCAACGGTGACCCAGTTGACGATCCCGTCTGCGACGCAGTGCGCGGCCGTGAGCACGTACGTCGGTGCGATCAGCGCGCCGGCGCAGAAGTTCTGCCCACTCGGGGTAATGCGGAGTCCAACGACGTAGCGCTTGGACTCGGGGAGCGCGAAGGCGCCAGTCTGGTCTCTTCGGCCCGAGAGTCCTGGCACAGTGCCTCGGAGAAAGTTGAGAGCGTCGATGACGCGCACCAAGCGACTGGACGCGTGCGGCTGCAGCTGGAAGCCAACGAACGCGAACGTCCCGCGCGTGGCCAAGAACAGAGCTGCGAGTGTCGAAGCGTTGCTCAAAGTAGGCGCAGTCGCTTGTGCTGGGAGCTCACGGACGCACCACGCGGCAAGTCCGCTTGCTAAGCTGCAAGCAGGAGGATCGAGGATCTCTACCGTGTCGATGCGACTGGCGTCGGCGGCGCGACTGCTGAGATCCATGCGGACGAGCTGCGTCCCAGACGCGCGCTCGACTGTATCGAGCTTTGCTATACGTCCGGTGTTCGAGAGGGTGTCGGTCAGTCGCAGGAGCGCAACGTCGTAGGACGAGCTCTGCTGCGGCGCGTGGAAGAGCGGATGGACGATCGTCTCTAGGACCGCGACGCGCTTGGCGTTGAGCGAGACGTGCGTGACCGTGCGGTTGAGCAGACACGAGGCCGTCGTGACGATGTACGTCGCCATGAGCTGCAGTCCTGCGCAGTCCAACGCATCATCCGTGCTACTGCTGCTGCTCTCGTGCAGGACAATCGTACTCGCTGGGACGGCGTCTACAGGCGCATCAGTCGAGGCTGGCGATGGCAACGACGACTTAAGCACTGTCTCGAACGCGCTCGTGCGCCACTCGACCTGGTTCTTCGTTGCAAACGCGAGGAACGACTTGTGCGGCTCGACGCCTGGTCGGACGAACGTCAGCGTGTTGTTGCTACTGCCGTCAGGACGCACTGTCGATGTTGATGAGCGCACGAGGACACCGAGGAGGTTCTTGTACTTGCTCCGGAGGAGCGACTGCGTGAGGAAGCCCATGGGCACTGGACCGAGCTCCGTGACACTGCTGTTGACGTTGAACTGAGACGCCAGAGCACAGTACGCGTCAGATCGCTCAGCGCACGTCTTGCCCACGACCTGGCCTTCCCAGACGTACCGTCGCGTTTGCGGTAGTCGAAAGAGCCCCGGATCTGTGTATGTGAGCACAAAGTCGCCCTGGAGCTGTCCAGCAGGCGCTGCAGCAGTGGTGACCACAGCGTTCACACCTGGCGACAAGGCGCGCTCGAGCTCAATCACAGCAAACGGACTTGATGCAACAGCGCTGCTGCTGTTCGTGGACGGGAAGTCTCTGCCGAGCCACACGCGCTTGACGCCAACGTCCGACTTCTCGGACCACGCGCGCGTGATGCGCGACGTGTTTGCTGGGAGCCACTCCGTGAGAGTGAGCAACAGCGTCGCCGTGAGCATGATCGCGCCCGCAGCCTCGACACCAGGCTGCGAGCCATTGCCAAACGACACGAATGCAAAGCCGCTCGGCGTCGATCGGCGCAGCATCGCGAGATCCGCTGCCGCGCTCGATCGGCTCGTTGTCGCTGCCGACGCATCGCTTGGCGCTGGACTGGCAGCAGACACGTTGTCTGCGTTCGTCGCAGCAACCGCCAGCGCCGCCAGAGCGCATAGGAGCGCGCGCATGGAGCGCATGCACACCGAACCGTCGACTCGCATGTGCGCAATGGCAGCAAGCAGACCGCAGCAGCAGCGCTGTGTGTGCTGGAGGCGCGAACCGCTCGACGTGCGGCTGTCGTGTCGTCGGCAGGATCTGGTCTCGAATCAGCTCCGAGACACACACTGAAATGGCCAAACTGACTCTCTTTGCCAGTCATCGACCACCTTTTTGGCTCTATCCACTGCAGGAGCACTCTGCTTCCCAAGGAGCGTCGATGCACAGCGTCGTTGACTAGATGATCGAGGCAAAGAGTGAGCAATAGAGCAATCGCTTCATGCCACGCAGTGATGTTCCCTATGTGAGCACGGCTGTCAAGTACTACCAGTTCAAAGACGCTTGGAGCGATAGCTATTGTAGCTACTGAGAGCGAACGCATCGAGGTCGAGGTGCGTGAAGAGATGCCTTACAACGAGCACAGCTCTGGTGCAAGATCGTGCAGACGCGGAAGTAGCGCAGTCAGCTGGGCTGAGTGGACGGCCCCCGGCCTCAGGCACGAAGCGATGTGTTCAAGTACTTCAGAGGTATCAACGACGATGCGCCGCTGTTTAGGCATCAAGACGCTGCAGCAGTACGAATCCGCCACCGCCACTACCGCAGACAACAACGTCATCGACTGGCGCATGTGCAGCGCCAAACACACGCAGAAGCAACTGTGTTGAGTGATCCGATCTCGGTCATTGACCGGCCAAGTCGGACGTGATCCACGTTGGTCATGGCGTGATAGTTGATGTGCTCAAGATGGAGGTCCTAGATCTGGAGCTCACGCCCTCCGCCTGGTCGAAGTGCCCTCGCTCTTGCAGTGCGAACAGCTCGATGACAGCAAGACGCTGACGATTCGCATTCAGGCCCGAGCGATACTTCGCGACGTACTAAAACGACAAAGCGGGTGTTGATTCGACTGGCAGAGCCACCAGCCAGTCGCTCAGATGTGCGATGTCGAGCGATCGCAGCAAGCGAAGCAAGTGTACCAAGTCTTGCAAGACGAGCAAGTGGCTCCAAGACGAGCAGGAGAAGCGATCGATTGTCTGAACGCTTGACGTTTAGTTTGCATACAAACGTCAAGTCAAATAATATTTGACATTACAACGCTCAATCACAGACAGCACAACCCAAGAACACGCCAACTGCCAACGCCATGGACACGTCGCCCGAGCCCGCCGCCCGAGCGCTCACGCTCGCGGAGAAGCAGCAGCGCCAGCGCATGCACGTGCGTCGGAGCTACTACCGCAAGCTGGTACGCCTCTCACTCTCTGTATCGTGTGTCGTGTAGTGTATCTGCATTTGTGGCGCTCACTTACACTCGATGGTGCGGAATGGGACGACAGGACAAAATGAGCGCCATGCGCGAGCGCGTCGAAGAGCTCAAGCGCGAGTACTTGCTCGCACTCGACAGCAAAGAGGCGCAGCTGCAGACTAGCAGCAGCGATGCTGACAGCAACTATACCAACGACAGCAACACCAGCACAGCGCTCTCGCCAACGCACAAGCGCGCAACAGAGCTGTACATGCGCGTGGCGCGCGCAAAGGAGGCGCTGCTCGCAGAGAACGCCGCACTGCAGCAGATGCTCGAAGGACGCGAAGCGGTCTCCTACCGCATGAGCCAGCTCCTGCTCGAAATGAACGACGAGGTGCGTCTGTGCGCTGCTGGTCCCACGGCGCTTGGGTCGTTCATTTGTCGATACTTCATCGCAGAGCCCACGACTGACGCCTTATGGTCTCGATGACATGTGCGACCGTCATGCAGTGCAAGAGCATCGCGCCGGCACGTCGTCAGTCCAAGCGCCCGTCTCGCCGTTCTGCCAGCAGCGACCCAACTGCAGCCGCCGCGGACACTGCGACGAGCCGGTACGTCAGTGTCGAGGCGCCGGTGACGCCGCACGAGTGCGACGCAATCAACCGCCGGACGTTCGCAGAGATCCGGCGGTTCCTCGAGAGCCACGCGTTCGAAACAACCGGCGCGAGCGTCTTTGGTTGGCGCGACCGCCGCCGCGTCGAGGGCGAGCGCCTCAAGTTCTCGCTCCAGAAGACGTTCGCAGGCACAACGGCGCTGGACCTCTCGCGCCGGAGCTGGACGATC
>JAASFN010000044.1:0-59277 GCA_023333795.1 Globisporangium rhizosaccharum
GATGCTACCACGAATGCCGCCGAGCCACACACTTGCTGCCAGCTCGACTCGACTCGCCGCCACCAGCCGCACTCCTGCACTCGCGCGCTTCCCCTCGCTCGCCTGCTCGCTCGTCGTCGTTGACCCACTTGCCTGCTCGCCCGATCGATCGCCATGTTCCGCAGCACCGCGCTCCTCAAGCGCTCCCCAGCGGCTGCGCAGCTCCGCACGACTGCGACCGCGTCTGCTAGCGCACGTCGCGCGTTCGCCGCGTCGGCTGGCGACCGCTTCCAGCTCCCAGACACGTTCCTGCACCGCCACCTCGGTGTCGGCGAGCGCGACCGCGAAGCGATGCTCAAGACGATCGGCTTCCCGACCGTCGAAGCGCTCATTGACGCGACGGTGCCAAAGGAGATCCGTCTCGCGGAGCCATTGCAGCTGCCAGAGCCGCTCACAGAGAGCGAGGCGCTCGCGAAGCTCCGTGCGATCGCGAACAAGAACAAGACGCTCAAGTCGTTCATTGGCATGGGCTACTACGACACGCTCACGCCGTTCCCGATCCTGCGCAACATTCTTGAGAACCCGGGCTGGTACACGTCGTACACGCCGTACCAGGCCGAAGTGTCGCAAGGTCGTCTCGAGATGCTGCTGAACTTCCAGACCATGGTCATGGACCTCACAGGCATGGATTTTTCGAACGCGTCGCTCCTGGACGAAGCCACGGCGGCAGCAGAAGCCATGTCGCTCTCGCACGGCAGCGCTGGCGGCAAGCGCAACGCGTTCTTCGTGTCGTCGGACGTGCACCCGCAGACGATCGGCGTGATGCAGACGCGCGCAGAGAACGTCGGCATTGACTTGGTCGTGGGGAACCCGCTGACGGACCTCAAGCTCGGCTCGGACGCTGCGAAGGCGTTCAGCGGCGTGCTCATCCAGTACCCAAACACGTTTGGCGACATCCACGACTACCGCGAGTTCGTCGCGTCGGCGCACGCTAGCGGTCTGCTCGTGACCGTCGCCGCGGACCTGCTGTCGCTCACCCAGCTCACGCCGCCGGCGGAGATCGGCGCAGACATTGCGATCGGCTCGGCGCAGCGCTTCGGTGTACCGATGATGTACGGCGGTCCGCACGCCGCGTACATGGCGACGACGAAGAAGCACCACCGCAAGCTCCCAGGTCGCATCATCGGCGTCTCGAAGGACTCGCGCGGCGAGAGCGCGCTGCGCATGGCGATGCAGACGCGCGAGCAGCACATTCGCCGCGACAAGGCGACGAGCAACATCTGTACTGCGCAGGCGCTGCTCGCGAACATGGCGGCTGCGTACGCGATCTACCACGGCCCAGAGGGCATTGGCCGCATCGCAGAGCGTGCAAACCTGTTTGCAGCGACGCTCGCTGCCGGCGTTGAGAAGTTCACGCGCGCGTCCGTGCGCAACGCGCACTTCTTCGACACGCTCGACATCGACGTGTCCAAGACCGGGCTCTCGGCGCAGGACGTGCTCGACCGCGGCTACGAGCTTGGCGTGAACCTCCGCTTGATCGACGAGACTCGCGTCGGTGTGGCCATGGGCGAGAGCGTGACGCTCGACGACATCAAGAACGTTCTGCTCGCGCTCGGAGGCGACAGCGTGAAGAGCGCAGCCGACTTGGAGGCGCTCTCGGCGCGTGCGACCGAGATCCAGCAGACGAGCATCCCGGCGTCGCTCCAGCGCGAGACGCCGTTCCTGCAGCACGGGATCTTCCACAAGTACCGCTCGGAGACGGAGCTGATGCGGTACCTGAAGCACCTCGAGGACAAGGACCTGGCACTGAACCGCTCGATGATCTCGCTCGGCTCGTGCACGATGAAGCTCAACTCGGTCTCGGAGCTCACGCCGATTACGTGGAGCGAGTTCACGAACGTGCACCCGTTCGTGCCAGACAACCAGGCGGAGGGCTACTTGGAGATGATCGAGACGCTGAACGCGACGCTCGCCGAGATCACGGGCTTCAGCGCCGTCTCGACGCAGCCAAACTCGGGCGCGCAGGGCGAGTACGCGGGTCTGCTTGCGATCCGCAACTACCAGCGCTCGATCGGCGAGGGTCACCGCAATGTGTGCCTCATCCCAGTGTCGGCGCACGGCACGAACCCAGCGAGTGCAGTCATGGCCGGCATGAAGGTCGTGGTCGTCAAGTCGGACGAGAACGGCAACATTGACCGCGCAGACTTGGAGGAGAAGGCGAAGAAGCACGCGCACGAGCTGAGTGCGCTCATGATCACGTACCCGTCGACGTTTGGCGTGTTCGAAGAGGGCGTGAAGGACATGTGCAAGCTCATCCACGACAACGGCGGTCAGGTGTACATGGACGGCGCAAACATGAACGCGCAAGTGGGGTTGTGCAACCCGGGCAAGATCGGCGCGGATGTGTGCCACTTGAACCTGCACAAGACGTTCTGCATCCCGCACGGCGGCGGTGGCCCTGGCGTCGGCTCGATTGGTGTCGCGGAGCACTTGGCGCCGCACTTGCCAGGTCACGTCGTCGCGCCGACTGGCGGTGAAGGTGTGAAGACTGTCAAGAAGACAGGCTCGGCAGTCAGTGCCGCGCCGTTTGGCAGCGCTGGCATCCTCCCGATCTCGTGGATGTACATCCATATGCTCGGTGAAGCCGGCTTGAAGCAGGCGACGTCGACTGCGATTCTGAACGCCAACTACATGGCGAAGAGCCTCGAGGACCACTTCAACATCGTCTTCCGCGGCAAGAACGGCACGTGCGCGCACGAGTTCATCATCGACATCCGTCCGTTCAAGGACATTGGTATTGTCGAAGAGGACATTGCGAAGCGGCTGCAGGACTTTGGCTTCCACAGCCCGACGATGTCGTGGCCCGTGGGCGGCACGCTCATGATCGAGCCGACGGAGAGCGAGAGCAAGGCTGAGATGGACCGCTTCTGCGACGCCATGAAGGTCATTCGCCAGGAGATCGAGGACGTGCGCACGGGGAAGATCGCTGCAGCAGACTCGCCGCTCAAGCACGCGCCGCACACAGTCGACGTCGTGACGGCGGCCGAGTGGGATCGCAAGTACTCGCGCCAACAGGCGGCGTTCCCAGCTGCGTGGCAGCTCGGCGGCAAGAACAAGATGTACTGGCCGACGGTCGGACGCGTCGACAACGTCCACGGCGACCGCAACCTCGTGTGCAGCTGCCCGCCGCTGTCCGACTACGAGTAACTAACTAGGAGACACGACCGCCAACGTCAATGCATGTGTACAGACTCACACGAGAGGCTTTCCAGTCGCTGCGCTCGCTGCTGCGCAGCCCCGTCCGCTTCTTCTTCATCATCACCAATAGAGAGAGAGATAGCCATCGCTGTCCAGCGTCGATCGCACAGTGTGCAATTGGAAACCCTTTCATGTGTACACCGCCGCTTGTGTCTCCCTTGTGCTACTGCTGACGTCCTCGTGATGCTAGAGATTCGGAGCGAAAAGCAACGTCGAGTTCGACTGGAACAGCAGCTCCTGCACAGCAAGGTACTCGAAGCTCTGGGACTGGAGGTTCGTTAGAACGCGCGTAATGCTTTTCGTGGACTGCGGTACTTTGCTCGTGTCGCGCTTGCGGCCGTCTTGCCGCACTTTGCCCTCCCAGCCGTTCATGCCACAGAGCGTGAGCCACTTGGCTTCTTTCAACACCAGCGGGTTGTACTTCTTGTTCGTCACGGGGTCGTCGAACGACATGAGGAAGCTCGAGAGCTTCTCGTAGCTCTTCTGTGGCTGATGACAAGTGAGCGAGAGAGGTCGACAACAAGCCCGGCTAGTCAGCACTGCTGCCGACCGTGACCAGTGCAAGCTCAGAGACTATCGTGCAAAGCGGCTGGGCGTACTCGGAACCAGAAGACCATCCCTGCCTCCTCTTTCAGTGTGAGCATCTCGAGGAAGTCCTTCTCAAAGCACATGTACTTGTAGTCGAAGCTCTGCTTGAGGAGGTCGTTGTGCGCACCAAAGACCCACTTGCGCTCGGTGTCAAAGATGAAGATCGCTGGCTCGAGCACGTCTCGCGGCACGAACTGGTACGTTCGCTCGAGCTCTGCGATCGAGAGGAAGATCGTGCGATTCGGACACGGCGGATGCGGCCACTTGAGCGACGCTGGTCGTGCAAACTGAGCCGACGCACTGGACGTGAGCAACTCGCGCTTCTTCGCGCCGACGCGCAGTTTTGCTTGAAAGTCTGTGAGCTCTTTCGTGATCGCGACGACCTGCCCGACCTCCTCCTTGCGCGTCGCTTGCTGCAGGCGTTGCATGCGACTCTCTCGCATCACATACTCCTGGAGCCGTAGCATCTACTGCGTCCAACACGTGGAAGCAGTCAAATCAAATGAAGCGGTGCACACACGCTCCTTGTGTAACAGATGAGAGGAGACGTACAAGTTCCTCGGGCTGCAGCTTCGTTTCGTACGCGTTCCGCGCCTTGAGCTCTGTGCGCAGCTCACTTGTCGACATTGCCCACGGATCGCAGATCTTGCCCATCGACGAAAAGCGAAGGTAGATTGTGTCGTTGTTCATGATGTCTATGTGCACGCACGCACGCACGACAGAAGCACCACATCGACAATCAATCGCTCACGAACAGCTTGAGGCTCGTCAGAGAGTGGCAATCTCCCAAGGTTGACGTGCAAGCACACACACGACTATGCATTGGACACGTACAGTACGCATCGAGCGTGCCGTCGAGCCGTAGCAGCCGGCCTTTGAACGTGAAGAACTGCTCGTCGACAGGCAGTTGAATGAATGGGGTCTTTGTGATGGCCCACTGGTTCCGGAGAAAGCGCTGGAGCTCGTCGAGCGTGGCAGTCGGCGCGACATGCGTTGGGAACTTTGTGGCTTTGAACGGTGTTGGCGCTGTGTACTTGATGTCGTCGCTCTCACTGCTCTCAGGCGCAGATGGGAACACTGTGAGCTGGCACGTCGAGACAAAGACTGTGATCGTTGCAGCTGGTGGTGCTGCTGCCTTGCTGCTCTCGTGTGTCATCGCCATTGTTCATTATCTGGGAGGAGCAAGTGCGCAGTTGAGCGAAGAGTCACTTCAACATGGTCATGCTGCATCGTAATAATTCGAGCGTTTCAATACATTTGGCTTGTAAATCATGCAAATTGTTTTTGGTCATTGAATTTATTATTTTATAGACCATTATAGCAGAAAACATAGCTGTAAATATCTTTTTTTACGTGAAATAATGAACACATTTAGTAAATTTTTAAACCTTTCTGGACCTTTTATAGATTATTTCTAAGTTAAGAGGCTGTTTTCGTAATATCCACAAGTTGACGTGGCAATCGCGCGGCCAGTTTCGCAATTTCGGTGAATCTCAAGCGAGACAGCGCGCACCACTTTGCTTTGCCGCGATCGCATACAAATGCGTCGGTTGTTTTCGGATGCGCACACTCTCCCCCTCGCTCGCTCGCTCTATCCGCATTTCCGAGCGAGCAAGCACCGAGCAACGCGAGCAGCAAGCCGACGCGAGCAGCAGCAAGCGCTTCGCGTCCCCCTTCCTCGCATTCGCGACTGCGCACACGCGTGCTCTTCATCTATCTATCTACGTAGTCGATCATCGACCATCCACGTACGCTCCAAGCACGTGAGACACAACAACACCAACAACAGCAACAATGGACAAAGCGCTGCTCACTCGCGCGACGAGCAAAGAGGACTCACCCACGCCTGGGTACCTCTACGGCGAGATCGCGCGCATGACGCAACACTCGTACGACACGTGCTCAAAAGTGCTCGACTTTCTCATCTCGCGCGTCAAGAACAAGCACCACACGATCAAGTTCAAGGCGCTGCAGGTGATCAAGCACGTCTGTCGCGACGGACGCGTAGACTTTAAGCGCGAGATGCAAAAGCACATCCCGACGATCAAGGAGTGTCTGCGTACGTTCACCTATCGTGCTTGCGTCTGCTGTGCATCGTATGCACTCACTCACTCACTCACGCGTATGTGTGTGTGTGGCATGGACAACGATAGAGTTCCGCGGTCCGCCAGATCCGCTCAAGGGCGACGAGTACTACCGTCGCGTGCGCGACTCGGCCAAGGACGTGCTCGACGCGATCTACGACACGGACTCGGCGCCGGGCTTGGGCGGCATGGGCATGTCGGCGCGCATTCAGGGCGTGGGGAACCCAGCAGACAACGCTCCTGGCAGCTCTGGCTGGAGCGCCAAGATCTGGGGCAAAGGCTCGAGCGGCGACAACTTGCCGACTGTGCCGACTGCAGGCGGTCCAATGCCTGGATACGGTGGCGGTCCTGGGCAGTACGGGTACCCGAGCGACCCGAACCAGGGCGGCTACGCTGGTCCACAGGCGCCAAACGCCTACGGCCAGCAGCCACCGCCGTACCAGCCCGAGTACCCGTCGACGTACGGCGGTCCGAGCGGACCCGGCGCGCCTCCTGCGCCATACGGCGGTGGTCCATCGCAGTACGGCGGTCCGCCAGCGCCGTACAACGACCAAAAGTTCTCGGGCATTGGCAACCCGATGTACCAGGATGCGAGAGGTGCGTCGTCGATACAAAGACACTGTGGTCGTGTATCCAGGTCACTCACATCGAGTGCATCGTCGTATTGATATGGCAACAGATGAGAAGGGGTTCTTCCAGGGCTTGAAGGAGAAGGCGGCGTCCAAGTTCATCAAGTCGGATGGACGACCAAGCGGGAACATGAACGGCGCGCCGCCTGGGTCGACGAACCCGCCTGAGGGCTGGAGCTTTGCGACGAACCGTGGCCCAACGAGCGGCAACTACGGTCCGTCTGCTGGCGCGTACAACCCAGAGGAGACGTACCGCCCGAGTAATTTCACTGGCGGTGGCTACCGCGCCGGTTCCTCTGCGTACGGCAGCGCTACTGACACGCGCGAGATCGTGAGCACGCAGCTGCGCGAGAAGTCCTACGGTACGTTGCAGATTGAGCATCTCGCTGATGTGCGTGTGTGCTTGTCAGAGGAGAGCTTGCGACTCATTGTTCTATTGTCCTGTATGTGTGCAGATGGCGACCGTAAGAAGGGTCGTGTTGGCGGTGCGTGGGGCGACTCGGTCGACACTGCGCCACCGCCGCCGCTTGCGTCAGGATCGAGTGGACGTGACAACCGCCACCCGAGCTTTGGCGGCAGTGGCAGCAACATCCGCGAGGCGCGCGCGATGTCACGCGGTGGTGGCTCAGACTACGGCTACGACGCGCCGCAGCAAGCACCTCCTGCGCCAGCAGCGTATACGCAGCCAGCGCTGACTGGCCAGACATCAGGTGCGCAGTCGGACGGATCGTACGAGCGCAATCTCGTGACAGCGCTGTGTGCGCCTGGCGGCATGCGCGCAATCCCGCCAAAGGACAAGCTCGATGCGTTTGTGAAGAGCGCGCTGACGCTTGACGCGGAGATTGTCGGTCCGATCCTCGAAGACTGTCTCGCCGACGCGCAGTGGACCGTCGTATCGAAGGCGCTCGCGACGATCGACGCGCTGCTCAAGGCTGACGGCTGCGACGACTTCTTTGACTACTTTGCAGAGAACTACGGCGAGATCGAGTCGTGCGCGCAGTCGGACAAAGCCGCAGTGCGTGACCGCGCCGTGAAAATCTTGAATGCGCTCGGCCAGTCGACGAACGTCTCGGCTGCGCCAGCGCGCCAGAGTGCGCCACAGAAAACGCGCGGCAGCCGACAGTCGACCACGTACCAGCAGCAGTCGCAGCCGCAAGCCGATCTCCTTGGCGACTTTAGCGACCCATTGCCTGCTGACAACGGCGGCGACATCTTCTCGGGTCTCCAGACATCGGCACCGCCAGCGCAGCACCAGCAGCAACCTGCAGCGCCAGCGTCGAACGACGTCGTCGACATGTTTGGCGGTCTGAGCTTGCAGTCGAGCGCACCAGCGATGGCGCCAGCTGTGGTCGAAGCGCCAAAGCCAGCAGCGCCTGCACCGACGCCAGCGCAGACGCTCGTGCTCGACCCGCTGCTCGAGCCCGTGCCGCTGATCAGCCCCAACTACGGCAACATGAACCTGAACCTGATGGGCTACAACGCGCAGCCGCAGATGGCGCAGATGCAACAGATGCAGCAGATGCAGTACATGCAGCAGATGCAACAGATGCAGTACATGCAGCAGATGCAGCAGATGCAAGGCGCAGTGCCCATGGCGCCAGACGCGCGTGCGCGCATGGGGTCGCAAGTGATTGGCGCTGCGATGACGCCGACTGGGTACATTGCGAAGACGATCCACGAGCCGTCGGACGAGTCGAGAGGAGACTCGGGCTTTGGCTTCATGAAGAAGAAGGACGACTCGTTTAATTTTGTGATGGACGCGATGAAGAACAGCTGAGGCGGCGCGCTGCTGTACAGTAGTGCCCCAGTGGGGTCGTACCAGCACGCACGCGATTGCCGTAGCAGAACGACAGCAGAACGTGATGCAGCGCTGGCGACTCGACCCATGGGGACTCGATCGACTGGCTGACAGTGCAGTCAGGAGACGTCAGCGATCCTTACAGACAACAGACGAAGTGGGATGTAAGGAGCGAAACCAAGTTGTTCTAGATGCGTTTGATGGGCGTTGGCTGTTCTGTTGTGCGTGTTTGTGAGCGGCGACGATGTTGTGGCGGTCGTGAGTGGTCCTGTCGATTGGACTTGAATGGTGGGCAGGGCTATGCGAGCTGTGAGGTCTCGTTCAGCACCAGTCCTGTGGTCTGTCCGCCAATGTGGCCGACGCAGTCGACCGAGAGGTTGCGCTGGAACGCCGAGCCGACGAGGTTCATCGCAGTCGTGAGCTTGAGCGCGTCGGCCGCCGTGATGTCCACGAGTCCGTAGAGCATGAGCTAGCGGGATGTATCACAGCAAGGTGTCAGCACTTTCACATGAACACACAGTGGCGAGCATAGCAAGAGCTCATCGCAAACAACGCACCTCTCGCTCAGGGAAGAGCAGGCAGTAGACTGTGAACACGCCCATGACTGCACCGCTCGCGCCGATTGTGAATACGCCAGGCGTGCCGCGGAGACCCGACACGACGATGCTGAGTGCAGACGACGCGACTGCAGAGCTGAAGTACAGCAGCATGAACTTGTCGAGCTGCAGGCGAGTGGGTGATGCGCCGGTCGCGCGAAAGTACTCGATGACTCTCGACTTGGCCACTGCGCGGCTGTACCACGTATCACCGCGACTGTTCGCTGGCGCCAAGATGTGGCGGCCAAACTCCCAGAGCATGAACATGTTAATGCCAAAGTGTGGCACAGTGATGTGGCTGAATGCCGACGTGAGGAGCGTGTGCACGCGCTTTCCATGCGCCACCGCTGTGTACGAGCACGCAAAGTGGCGCCACATGATGCGCTCGAGTCTCGGGTGACGGAACGACAGTCGCCAGAGCCCAAACACTGCTGTGTTCGTCGCAATGAGTGCTGCGAGCGCTTTCACGTTGTCGTCTTCGAGCTAGTAGAGCCAACGCACGAGCACAAACGCATGAAGTTAATCAACCCAGCAGCTCGCTCATTGTGACTACCAGTGATGTCAAACAACTGACGATACAGCTACAAGTACGTACCTCTCGCTTCACGGATCGCTTGATACTATCGATAGACGAGCGAAAGAAGCCGCTCCATGAGTCTTCTTCGTCGTCACCACGGTACAAACTCGCGATGCGGTCGCCAATGCGGCTCTGCACGATGCTCGAGACCGCGACGCCACCACCGATGACGCCCATTGTCGCACACAGCGCGCGTTCGCTACGACACAGCTGCGGCTGAATGCTAGCGCGTGTAGAGCTCAGACGAGATGCATGCAATGCACTCACGCGTCCGTGGCAGTGCGGTGGCGCCAGCGCTCTCGCAGACGCATGTCTAGCGATGCGCATCATAATGATCGAGTTCGATTGACGTCTGTGCTGGTGTGCGATTTGGTTGATGTTCCATACAATTGTCAAGTACAGCAGAAACCGGTAATCGAGAATGGCAGGAACATGCGCTTTACATTGGCCAAGTAATCCTATTCTCGGTAACCGGTTAAGGAAGGCTCACCAGGTGTGCGAGAAAAAGCGCAGCCATGTGAGCTCAAAGTGACGCAGCAGCAGAACAATTCGCCACCACATCATCATCACCACCACAGTCATGGAGCCGCCGCCGCCGCCATCGCCCAGCCCTGCTGCTGCGCTCGATGCGAGCGCCAGCACTGTGCCGTTGCTGTCGCAGCCGATCCCGTTTGTCATGCTCTCTGACGACAGCATGTTCGAGATCGCGCCGGAAGCAGTCGCGTACCTCAAGCAGATCAAAGGCACTGTCGCTGTTGTGTCGATCGCAGGGCTCTACCGCACCGGCAAGTCATACATGCTCAACTTGCTCCTCGGGCGCGACCGCGCCGAGGCGATGTTCAGCGTCGGCGCAACGATCAACGCGTGCACAAAGGGGATCTGGATCTGGGGCCAGCCCGTGCAGCTCTCAGCGGTTGCTGACCTCACAGCGGAAAGTGCGTTCAAGCACTTGCCGAAAGACACGACGATCGTGTTCATGGACACTGAAGGACTTGGCTCTGTGCAGCGATCGCAAACGCAAGACACACGCATCTTTGCGCTCGCACTGCTGCTCTCGTCGCTGTTCATCTACAACAGCCGCGGCGTGATCGACTCGAGCGCGATCGAAGACCTCTCGCTCGTTGTCAACTTGACCAAGTTCATCCAAGCAAAGGCGCACGCTTCGAGCGACGCAAGTGACGCCGACGAAGGCAGCGACTTGGCGGCGTTCTTCCCCGACTTCCTCTGGGTCGTGCGCGACTTCACGCTCAAGCTCCAAGAGGAAGGGCGGAAGATGACGCCGCGCGACTACTTTGAGAGCGCGCTGAAGCACCAGCCGCCCATGACCGAAGAGATTGCGCAGAAGAATCGCGTCCGGACGTTGCTGTCGACGTTCTTCCCGACGCGCGACTGCGTCACGATGGTGCGACCACTGAACGACGAGACGCTGCTGCGCAACTTGATCAACCAGCCGTACGAGTCGCTGCGTCCAGAGTTCCGCGAGCAGATGGCAGTGCTCAAGACCAAAGTCTTCTCGTCGCTCAAGCCGAAGAAGATGATGGCGAGCTCGCTCAACGGTCCGATGCTCGTGGCCCTCGCACAGAACTACGTCGACGCGTTCAACAGTGGCTCGAGTCCGGTGATCGCCACCGTGTGGGACCGCGTGATCGAGAGTCAATGCGACGAAGCGCTCGAGAGCGCCAAGGCGTCGTTCACAGAGCACTTTGCACACGCGATCGCCAGTGCCTCAGGTGCGTGTGTGTGGCTCTTTGCATGGGTGCTTCCTCTGGCAGTGTGTGGGATACAGATGTGCACCGGTGCTAACAACCGCTCGTATGTGTGTGCACTCATCTGTTCTGCCAGACGCAGTCGAAGTCAATCACCAGGTCCTCGCACAGCCACTAGATGAAGCGACGCTGTACGAGCTCTACGAGAGCGCACGTGTCGTCGCAGAGAAAGAGCTCGAGCGAGAGGATCTGTCTGCGAACTCGTCAATGGCTGCGTACCTCGAGCAGCTCTCTGCGTTCATGCTCGAGTCGCTCCAGGAGACGTACGAGAAAGCCGAGCGCGACTCGGTCGCGTTCAACAGAGCGCTCCTCACAGAGCTCTATCAACCGAAGACCAAGTCACTGGAGGTCGCTACGTCTGACAGCGGCTATGACAGCGCGCAAAGCCTTCATAGCATTCTCATTGACTCGCGCGTGCGGATCGAAGAGGCAGTCGCAATGTACCACGTACGAGCGCGTGGCATCGCGAAGACAGCGGTTCTGAGCGAATTCCTCTCACACAAGCTCGTGGAAGGACTCGTGGACTGGGGCGCGTCCGTGAAGTCGTCGTTCCGCACACGCGAGACGCAGCTCGAGAGCCAAGTGAGCGAGCTGAAGCAGACGCTGCGGTCGATTGAGAGCAAAGTCCGCGCTGCTGAAGAGCTCCTCGCGCAGCAGAAAGAGTCGTACGAGCGCGCGCTGCAGGCGATCGCGGAGCGCCGCGACGGCGAGCAGCGCACGCTTGAAGACGATATCGAGACGAAGCAGACGGAGATCGAGCGAACAGAGCTACAGATCGAGCGTCTTGCGTCGCTCCACAAAGAGGCGCTCGCTCAGCTCGATGCGCAACTCGCCGAGGCCAAAGCCGAGCGCACGCGCCTGGAAGAGTCGATCCGAGAAGCGCATGCGCGACGTGAGCGCGAGCGACAGGAAGCGAATCGGCGACTGCTCGAGAGCGAGCGGAACTTCCATCGCGAAGAGAAGGATCTGCTCCAGAGCCAGCAGCAGTACCTCGAGCGTATCATTGAGCTCGAGCGACAGCTCGGCGAGCTCGACACGGAGCATATGAAAGAGATCTTCCGACTCGACAAGGCGACGCAGCAGCTGTCGACAGAGCTGACGCTCAAGTACCAGGACGAGCGAGAGGAGCTCAAGGACCTCGTGATTCAGGTGCGCTCTGTATCGTTCTCTTGGCAGTAGTTGGCGTGTCTATTGACCTTTGACAATGTCGTCTTGTGTCTGTCGTGCTCACTGTAGGAGATCCGGTCGCTCAAGAACGAACAGGACGAAGAGCTCGCAGCGCTGAACGATGCGCTGAATGAGCAACAGGCGACAGTGTCGGCACTGCGCGAACAAGTCGAAGCGCGCGTCGCAATTGCTGAGATGAAGCGAGCAAAGGCGAACTCGTTCTTTGGCGGTAAAGAGGACTGTGTGCTGCAATAGAGAGATCTCGTCTGCGCCTTACCGACCGATCGTGTGAGTGAGTGGTGTTGTGGGCGAACTAGTACTCGTGCACGTGAGCGCCACCTTCCTTTCCGCTTGCTCTGAGTTGCACGATATCGAGAGTCGTGGCTTGAATTGCCAGTCTTGAAACCCGCGAGAGTTGAAGTTGCCTTCAACGCAGAGCAACACGTGTCGACAAGAGCAACGACAGCAGCAATGGAGAGCGTGACTGGCGACGCGGTATTGCGCTTTGCGCTCGCGACGCTTGCGATGAAGCGGTCAGTTGTACCAAGCACCTTCCAGTGCAGCGACTGGCAACCACCTCGTTTGTCTACAAACGACGATGCAGTGACGACACCACTACACACAAGTGCCTTCTGCGCGCAGACTGCAAGTGTCGAGACTGCTGTGCTCGCAGCGCTCCGCGAGTGTCTGCAGTGCAGTCACGACGCGCAAGCAGAAGGCGATACGGGCGATGGAGAAGAAGCGATGGCGCAGCGCGTCGTAGGACTGCTCCATGGCGTGCTGTGCGACCCGGAGGAGCGCGCATGTCTCGTCGAGATGCTCGTGCACGCGCTCCTGAGCTGCGAAGACGGCGAAGAGGACTCGCCACTGATACAGAGCGTCTCGCGAGGTACTGTGCTTGCTTTGGCGAGCTTGCTTGGTCTTTCGTGTCTTCAGAGGACTGCAATAAGAGTCTGACGCTGCTGCTCTTTGCCTCAGTCGTTGTCTACGTGTGCTTCGCCAGTCTCGCAGCAGGTGGCGACCACCAGCACGAGCGTTTGGACGATGGGATTTGCGAGCAGGTGCGAGCGTGTGCATCTGATAGCAAGCGGACGTGCGAGCAACTCGACACCCGCTGACAACGAGAACAACTGAGCAGATGCGCAGCGCAATGGTCGCAGTGCTCAAAGAGATGGGCGAAGTCGATGAGCAGCGCTCAGCTGGGACGACGATGGTCGCGCAGACGCTCGCAGAAGTCCAAGCGATGATGGTCGCTGCGAGTGCGAATGTGTAGCAAAGAGAGATACGAACGACAAGGAGCCACGTCGACGCAGGGTTCGTATTTGGTGGTCCTTGAGATAGAGTGGGGGCTGACTGACTGCCGATCACGTAGGTCGAGTGTGTGACACGTGTTGCTGCATACTCTCGCTCTCTTTCGTGCAGCAGCGCGAGCAGCAGCAGTAGCAGCAGCAGTAGTAGTGGGCGATCCGAGAGACAGTGACGTCTACTCGGCCTGCTCCAGGTAGTCCTTCACCTCTGCTGGCGTCAGCACGTGGAACGTCTTGTCGTCCTTGATGATCCCGACCTCAATGTTGTTCTCGTCCATCTTCATACGCACAGACAAGTCGTCTCGTCAGTCAAGTCTGCAAGAACTGCATGAGCCATGGCCATTGCCTTACACGAAGACGCACCTCGCCCTCAAAGCCTTCGCGGAGCGTGAGCAGTGCCGTGTGGATTGCATCTTCGATCTCGAGGTCGTCGTTGTAGCGCTACAGAGAGAGAGAGAGAGAGAGAGAGAGCATCACAGACACAACGACGTCAGTGCACGTGACGCAGCGCAGCTGTGCGCTTGATACTTGGAGAGGACATACTCGCTCGAGGAACGTCTTGGCGCTGACCGAGTCCTTGCCGATCGCCGTGGCTTTCCAGCCAAAGTACGCGCCAGAGGGGTCGATCTGATAGAGCTGCGGCCCGTCGTCGTCGTAGCCAGCAAAGAGGATCGAGACGCCGAACGGACGCACGCCGCCCGACTGCGTGAACTCCTGCATGATCGCTGCGAGCTCGCGCACGAGGATCGCGGCAGGCGCGTGCTCCTTGTACTTCTGGAAGTACGTCTGCGCTTTCTTGCGCGCCTTGCGCACGAGCACGCGGTAGTCCGGACCGAGACCACTGTACACGATGCCGGCGTTCTCCGACAGGATCGCAATCTTCTTGCTCGACGACTCATCGACGAGGATCGTCGGGAGTTTCTTCTCCGTCGCGATCACGACGCCGTTCTTCGCTGCAATAGGCACGCGAATAGTCGTAGAGAGAGTGTTCCCATTGGGCATGCCCAGCAGCAACAAAGAGAGTGAGTGAGCATGATCAGCGAGCGCGTCGTCTACATGGTAAGAGTACAGACGCAGTCGCGTGCGAGACATTGGACACACGTACACTTGATGCCGAGCGACGTTTTGCCGCCCGTGTTCACTGCATTGAGCGCGTACTCGATCTGCAGGAGCTTGCCTGACGGGTTGAACGTCGTGAGACTGAACGAGTACGCAGAGTCGGCCATTGTGCGCAAGTGGTGTGTGGTGGATCCTTAGGAGCTTTGTGCATGCAATCAACGAGGTCGCGTCAGCAGCAGCAATGTGAGCAGGAATAGCATGCAAGCAAGTACACATCATTGCAGCAGTCGACGGCACGCATGTACACATCGAGCTGCACAAACATCGAGCTGCATGCACAGACAGCAGTCGTCGCCTACCTCGTGCGCAACGATATCTTTGCGGAAATCCTTTCTTCGTCTTGTGCGGAAGGGGGGAAGCTGCTCGGAGCGATAAAGCTTGCATTGAGTATAGTGATAAATATTTTGATAGTGATGAAAGCGAGAGAATCGTCGATAATATCTGTTGTACTTGTTTTTTGTATTCAAGCGGCTATTAATTGAAGCAAACTCATGATGTGGACCACATGATCTGAAAAGTGTGATGTGGACCACACGAGTTGATTGTGCCATCTGAACTCAATCAAACTCATTCTTGTTCTGACACACATGGCGATCCGCAGTGATGTCGATGAGGTCGGCGCGCTGCGGCGCGTCGTGCGCTACGTCTTCTACGAACGCAACCCGATCGTGCAGGTGCTTGAGTGCTTTGTGTGAACTACTGCTCTGCTCTTTTGCTTGATCGACTGACCGAGAAACGCTCGTCTCTGCAGTGTCTCTATGTCGCAGTGATGTGCTCGTCGTACTACCTCTTTGTCACGGAAGCCCACCCGCGGATCCCAAACGTCTACGTCGACGCGTACCACAAGTGCGGCGTTGTCTCGATCTCTTATTGTACTTATGGTGCTGCTCTGGAGTCTCTCTGAGGCGTGGAACACTCACAGCACTGCTCGTTATATGGACAGATGGATCGCTGGTGCACTCTTTGTCGTCTGCTTTGGCCTCTACGTCTTCATGTGCCGGACTGACCCAGGGGTGATCACGGCCGACAACATCAGCGCATTTACAAAGTACCCGACGCACCCAGTGCTCTTCCCTGAGGGCAAGTACTGCCGCACGTGCAAGACGCTCAAGTGAGTCTCGCTCTTGTGGCTCGGAATGATGGATGATGCGGACGAACGAAGGACTGAATGGATGGCGCTCACCATGCTATCGTTTGTAGGATCCCTCGCTCCAAGCACTGCAGCATGTGCAACCACTGCGTCGCGCGCTTTGATCACCAGTACGATCACTGCTACTGCGCAATGTCACGTGTTTGACGTGCGATGCTATTGCTGCTGCAGCTTACTGACACGCGTGTGGTGCTCGTACTCGTGCAGCTGCAGTGCGTTTCTCTGTGTCTCTCTCTGCTGCTGCTGTCGATAGTGAAGCAAACTCGTGTGGTGTGGATGATGCTCACGCGCGTTGATAGTCTGGTTCAACGGATGCGTCGGCGCGAAGAACTACCGCCACTTCCTGCTCTTCCTGCTCGTACGTCGCGTGCTTCCACTGCTTCTTCTGCCTGCCTTTGTCTCTCGACGCATTCGCTCATTGGATCACACGCTCACTGTCGCTCGTGCGTCTTTGCAGGTTCAGCTCGCGCTCTGCGTCTACGTCTTCTACCTCTCGAGCAGCGTCTTTCTCGTGATGGTGCGTCTTTGCGCTCTGCTTGTGCGTCACTCGCGAGTCCTGCGATCTGCTCTAACGACCACACTGACACTGACTGTCTCTGTAGTCGGAGCCACTGCTAGCGAAGCGCAAGCTCGCAGCCGATGCCGCTGAGCAGAACGAGCGCGTCGAGATGGCCGCTGCGCTCCAGCACATCATCGCAGTACGCTTTGCTCATACGTCCGTCCTAGTCCACACTGGCTCACGTACTGACGTCTCTCTGCTTGCCTATGGCTCTATGGCGTGTCATGACGTGCAGACGAACCAGTCGCTCGGGTTTGTCGCCGCGATCACGCTCATGATCGGTCTCGTCGTGTGGGCGTTCCTGCTCATGCAGCTCCGGCGCATTGCGCTCAACATGACTGCGAACGAGTCGTTCAAGCGCGACGACCTATACGACGCGGCAGAGCTCGATGGCGAAACGACTGGTCGGCGTATGCTGAGCATGCTCCTGCAGCAGCTGCGCCGCAAAGTGCGCAACCCGAGCGCTGCGCCGCGGAGCGTGCGGAAGAAAGCGCTCGACGCGTCCTGGGGCGGCACGTTCTCGCCAGATGTGATCCTGAACACGGAGGAGTCGTTCTCTGCGAGCGACGTGCGGTTCAATCCGTACGACCTCGGGAGCTTCTGGCGCAACGTCCAGGACGCACTGCAGCTGCGCTCATCAGGAGGAGCGAGCGACCGCTCGGACGACGCACACAGTCACAGCCACAGCCACAGCGCAACGTGTGCGTGCAGCACGAGCTCGGCCACGTCAAAGAAGAAGAAGACCAAGCAGAGCTGAGCTCGCAGACGATGCTGTAGAGAGACAGAGAGACGAGAAGACTGAGAGGCGTGTGGGATATGAACAGTAGAGCTTCGTGTTTGGCTTGAGCGCTGGGTCTACGAGCGCTCTCGACGACGCAGTTCGACTGGAGGCAGAGGCGAGGGATAGAGAGAGCGCGGCGCACGCGTGCAACGAGGGCAGCAAGTGCCAAGCGACAGACAGACGAGTGGTCGCTGCGCTCGCTCACACCCAGTTCTCGCTCGCAATCGAACTGCTCTGGCTTCAGAGCGACACTTCGCTGTCGCTCACGCGGAGCTTGTCGCGCGACGCCTCGTTGCCGCTGCTGCTGAGCGACGACGACGAGCTCGAGAGGATCTTGTTCATGCTGATTGTCGCTTGCACCGAGTGCACCGCGGCTTTGAACTTCTTGCGCGCGTGGAAGCGGCGGAGCTCCGTCAGTGCGCTCGTGAGTGGCACGTTTGCCACTTCGCTGTCGACAATCCAGCGGTGTTCGAGCAGGTCCGTCGCAGTCGCTCTGTTTTGGACAACGACACAGTCACAGTCACATAAGACCAGGGATTCAGAGTCAGTTCGTGCTCCTTGCCAAGTGGCCAGTGACCAGCAATGGACCCAGCAGCCACAGGCAACAAGGACGCACCTGTTCTTCGGGTTCACCACGAGCATCTGACTGATAAAGTCCTTGGCGTCGTCCGAGACATTGTCCCAGTATGGCGAGTCGTATTGGTACTTGCCCTTCCGGATCTTCCGGAACAGCAGCGGCTGCGAGTCGTCGTGGAACGGCGGGTACCCAGCCAGCAGGATGTACGTGATCACACCGATGCTCCAGATGTCCACTGGCTTACCGTACGGCGCGCCTTCGAGGATCTCCGGTGCGACGTAGCCAGGTGTGCCGCACGTTGTCACAAGCCCAGCGTCGTCTTTTGTCACTGTCTTTGCGAACCCAAAGTCCGCGAGCTTGATCGATGCGTCGTCGTCGGCAGACGTGAGCAAGAGGTTCTCGGGCTTGAGGTCGCGATGCACGACGTCCTTGTCGTGACAGTACTTGATCGCGCCGAGGAGGATCTTGACAAGGTCGCGCGCCTCTTTCTCGCTGTAGAACGTCTTCTCGACGATGCGGTCAAAGAGCTCGCCGCCGCTCACGAACTCGGTCACGAGGTAGTAGTACTCAGGCTCGACGAAGAACTCGCGCAGCGTCATGATGTTTGGGTGGTTCATCTACAGTTGACCGTACCGTACATGTGTGAGCTTTTCATACTGATAAATAGAGTGATGGTCACTCAGGACAGGTAGGTGGTCGTGAGCGTACCTGCTGGAGGATCGCGACCTCGGTCATGATCGCTTCGTCGTCCTCCTCCGTGAGCTCCGACCGCTTGATGCACTTGATCGCAAACTTCTCCTTCGAGTGCTTGTGCACGCCCTCGCGCACGACTGAGTACGAGCCCGAGCCAATGACCTTTCCGAGCGAGTAGTACATCGTGACTTTGCCCGACTTGGCGCCAGTCGTCGGCGCTTCGCTCACGACCGAGCTCGTGCCCGTGTTTGCAAACTCGGACGCTTTTGGCTGCGGACTGCTTGGCGCATTGCCCTATAGATGCAAGTAGAGTGTACATACACACGAGCGTTGGTCAGTACGTGGTTCAGGACGCTCATGAGTGAGTGAGGGGACACGACGCCACACCACAGACAACATGCACACACTGATACAACGCTCTCTCGCTCTCTTCAGACGCAGCCGCACAATGTACACGCGCACCTTAAAGCAGCAGAGCACAAAGTCAAAGCAGCCCATCGTGGCGATTGATCGATCGAGTCCAAGTGCGAGCGAGATGCGGTGGCGACACGTGCGATCGACGGCGATCGACAGCGGTGGCGGAGCTCGGAAGTGGATGTGAACGCGTCTGTTCTGGCAAAGGCGGCGCAAAAAAATCAGCGAGCTTGGCGGCACTGTCGAAAGACAACCTGCTAGATAGACTAGCGATCTGTCCAACAGACTGATTGAACCCACGAGAACAGTGTGGGTTTATTCGATTTATAGCTTCAATAGTTTATAAATATTGTATATTGAAGACTTGCTAACGTGAAAGAATCGTGTTCAAACCGCAATACTATCTCATTTTTGTATTATAGACATGCTGGATATTGTGGCAGTTTTTGTGGACAGCTTATTTGACCCGTGATACAGCCTTCTATGCTTTCCAAATAGACTGAACGCACCACCACGAACAACCATCACCTCCAGCAACGACAGCATCGACAGCATGGCGTGGGGACAGCGCGCTGGTGTCCAGGACCTGCTCGACCGGCTGCAGCAGCCGGCGACAGCCAAGAGCCTCTACGTGCTCAGCACGCGCAAGATCACAGACGCCGACGCGAAGCGCCTCGCAGACACCATTGCGCACAACACACAGCTCGAAGAGCTCTACCTCTCTGGCCACCACCTCAGCGCCGATGCACTCCAAGCGTTCGCGGACTGCATCACTGTCAACGCGACGCTCAAGCACCTGTGCATCGGAAACGACTCGCTCGGTGACGGCGCTGTCGCTACGCTCTGCGCGGGCATCGCGCGCAACAGCAGCTCGGCGCTGCAAGTGTGGGACCTCGAGCACAAGTCCGTGTCGAGCGCTGGTGCTGCGGCGCTCGGCAAGCTACTCGAGAGCAACACAGCGCTGCGCACGCTGACGCTTTCGCGCAATGCGCTCAGTGACAGTGCAGTCGGCGTGCTCCTCGCTGGCTTGAGCGCGAACCCTCACGCATCGCTCGAGACGCTTCAGATGACTGACGCAGGCATCACTGGCGCTGCGCTCGATCACTTTGCTGCGCTCCTCGCATCGCCAACGTGCTCACTGCAGTCGCTGCAGCTGTCGTTCAACGCGCTTGACAGTGCAAGCACTGCGTTCTTTGACGCGCTCGTATCGAACACGTCGCTCAAGACGCTGTACTTGAAAGACTGCAAGCTCAGCGACGCGCACGTGGCGGCACTTGGCCAGGCCCTCACAACGAACACGACGCTCAAAGAGCTCGATCTGTCGGACAATAGCGTGACGACAGACGGCTGCGCTGCGCTTGCGCAAGGACTTGCAGCGAACGCATCGCTCCGGTCGCTCACGCTCGGAAATAACAAGTGCCTCGACGCTGGCGCAACGGCGCTCGCTCACGCACTCGCAGCGAACACGACGCTCGCGTACTTGGACGTGAGCAAGTGCGAGCTCACACACAGCGGCATCAAGGCGCTGCTCGAGCACACGCGCGTGAAGGAGCTCCATGTGTTCAACAACACGATTGGTCATGGTCTCTACGAGCTCCTCCCAGTGCTCACTGCGAACGACCGCATCGCGCACTTGGGCATCGGTGCGAACCAGCTCCACGGCGACCTGAGCGTCGCGCTCTTTGACGCGATCCACGCACACGCGACGCTCACGACGCTCGAAATGGGCGGCAACAGTCTCGGCGAAGTCGGTCACGCTGCGCTTGAGCGCTTGCGCCATGCAAAGCCAGCGCTCGACGTCGCTGTTGATAAGAACGCGCAGGACGAGAACGGGCACTTTGACTTTGGTGCGCAGTAGCGCAATAGAGATAGATAGACAGAGAGAGACGCTTCTGTAGTAGACGACCGTGTTAGGACGCATGGCATCCCCATGTTCATACGATAGAGCGATCGCTTGTCTCTGTTGGCGGATCCACGAGTTCCTAGCTCACTCGGTGCTGTTCGCAGCAGCAGTTGCGTTCTGCAGCAGTGGCACGAGCGCAGCGTCGACAATGTCGAGCGCCAGCGCCTGCTTGAACTGCGCGAGGTCGTGCTGCATGTCCACTTGCCACTTCTCGACTTCGCGCTGGATCGTCTCGAGCAGCGACAGCGCGTGCGTCTCGTCTTCATCTGCGAGCAGTCGGACGTACTCGCGCCAGACGCCGTAGTTCTCCTCGAGCTTGCGCACTGCGGCGTACGACTCGGCGATGCTCGTCTCAAACAGCCCGATGCGCGCTTTCAGCGCCTCGTGGTAGTCGTGCGTGTCGCGCACAGTCGTCGCAGCGCGCAGGAGCCCCGACGCGCCAAAGACAAACCCGAGGAGCAAGCAGAAGTAGCCGATGTACGACGACAGCCACGACTGTCTCGGTGCATCGCTAGCACGACGCTGCGCTCGAGGACGAGAACTTGGCGACAACGATGCGCTTGTGACGTGGTGCTGTCGACCTGCGTCTGGTCCAGGATGCGCAGGGAGTGGAGTGTGGCGCGCAACTGCATCAGCTGGCTTCACAGTCAGTGGGATCGGAGGCTCGAGCACATCATTGGTGTTGTTGACGTTGTTCTGCACCGGTGACTCTCGCGCAGACAGTGTCACACGAGCTCGGCGCTTCGAGTCGTCGCTGCGAGCTGACGCCGGTCGCGACTGACTTGCTACACTCGCGCGCACGAGTGTTTCAAACTGTCTCTCGACGTCTTCGCGAGCAGCATCTGCGCTAGGTCGACGTCGCGGAGCGGACACGTCTGGCTGGCGATGCTCGACAAAGTCGGCGGTTGGCGGCAGCGCGACACTGCGTCGGCCACTTGGCGGGCGGATCCCGCGCACAAACACATTGCGACGTCGCTTGTCGCTGTCCTCTCGGTGGTTCTCAGCGACGTGCGCGTCCATCGTGCGCTCTTCCTGCACTTCCGCATGCGCGACCTCCGAGTCGTGAGCACGTCGTTGAGCAAAGTACGCACCAGGTGAGTCTGTGCGCTCATTTGGGACGCTCGGCTGTCCAGCGACGTCACACTCGTTCGCTTGAGGTCGAGGAGAGGTCGCAGAGACGTCGGAGCGAGTGCGACCGGCGCTCTGGGGACGAGCAACAGGCGATCGCACAGGTCTCTCGGCGCGGTGCTTGAGCGGAATGCCGCGGACATCGACTTTTGTGAGCGCTTGCAGCGTCATCATCTTCTTCTGGATGCCAATGAGGTTCTCGAGCGCATTGCGCGTGAGACTATCTGGCTCAGCGTCGTCGCGGCGCGTGCGCTCCTCCGACACAGTGTCCACAAAGTCGCGTGCAGTGGCGTTACGACTGATGAGCATCGTCTCGTCAATGTCCAGATCTGCATCGCGTGGCGCTTCCGTTGTCCTCGGTGCTGCTGCTGCGAGGACCATCGCGTCCGTGCTTTCAGTGTGACTCGGCTCGAGGCTGCTCGGTGCAACTGCGTCGTTGTTGCTGGCTTCTACGACACTGTGGCCAGCGTTCAGATCGACTGCGTCTTGGAACGAACCTGTTGAGTCGTGGATGTCGCTGCGCTCTGTTGTCTCGAGAAGTGGCTCGAGATCAAAGACTGCAGCTTCCGATGCGATCGTTGGCGCGTCAGTGACTGCTGGTGATGATGGCTTCTCTTCTGTCAGACTTGCAAGCAAGTTTGTCTGTGGACTTGGAGGAAGCGCTGGCAATGGCACCACAGTGTCTTCTGCGTCCTGCAGACATGCAGTCGTATGAGTGGAAGTGACCACCTGCGCACTCACAGCCGCAACTGGCGAACTGGACGTAGCAGCTCCAACTGGCGCATGGTCGCGCTCAAGTGGCAAGTGCACAAGTGCACTGACACTGTCGCTTGGAGCAGCACTCGCGACTGGACTCGTGACGAGGAACGCATTGTCAATCGCACGAGCAATGACCTTGCGTCTTGCACGCACAGTGACGTTGCTATCAGCTCGAAGCGGCGTTGGCGACGGTCCTGAGCTTGGAATCGGACTATCGAGGAACCGATCAGGCGCATGGAGCGCTGCATCGTGGTTCTCTTGCTCGCTCGTCGCTTCACTTGGACTCGCAGATGCACCGACACTCGTTGTCGTCGCGCGTCGCAGTGGACTCGTACTCGGGATCTTGAAGGTGCTGATTGGCACGGACGTCGTTGACCCTGCGCGTCGTAGTGGACTCGTGCTCGGGGCTTTCAAGTTCCCAGTCGGCATTGTCGTCGTCGACCCTGCTCGTTGTAGTGGACTCGTACTTGGGACCTTGAGACTTCCTTGAGTTGGCATTGACGTCGTCGATCCGACTCGGCGTGGAATGCGACTCGACGACTCGTTCGACAGCGTTGGCGAGTCCTGCGAGCGAGACATGCCGCCAAAGACGCGCGGGATCGACGAGTGGCTCCGTGGCATCGGACTTCGCGTCGACGGCAGCGGGATCTTCGTGCTCTCTGGGCTCAATTCTGCGTGCGATCGACGAAACGCATCGTCTGAACGCGGCGCTGCTGGTGGAACCGGAGCGCAAGAGCTACTGTCCTCTGCTTCGCTTGCGTCAATAGCATCGACTGTAGAGGACGCTTCTGTATGACGATCCTCTGGCGTACTCGGTAGCGGCATGACACTGTCGCTCTCGTCTTGGAACAGCCGTCGCGATGGCGCAGCAGCGTGCTGTCCATTCCCGTTCGTTTCGCTCTCGTTCGACGCGTCACGTCTCGGAATGCGCGTCTTCTCGGGCGGCGTCGCGACGTGGATCTCGACTTGCGTGTCGTCGACGATCGGCGACAACGCGCTCTTTTGGAACAGCGAGCGTTGCTTCGCGATCGCTTTGGTGCTCACTGCTGCTGCTTTCCCGACCTTACGCTGCAGCTCTGGGTACTTGGTCAGGACTGCGTGGGCGATCGCACTGCGGGGCTTTTCTCGCAGCAGCAGATCGCGCGCTGGCGCTGAGAGCAAGTCAACGAGCTCATGTGCGCGGTCCTCCCTACAGTGTGTACGAGCGTCAGAGTGAGCATGCGCACGCGTCATTCGCCAATGGCAGGCAAGACGTAACAGCGCAGTCGATGCAAGTGCAGCGCACCAGAGATCTGCGAGCAAGCAGAGGACGTCGCGACTCGTGCTTCGAACTTGCTGAGCCGAGTCGAGGAGACCGCGTCGGACGATCTCCACGACGTCGCTGTAGTTTGGCTCGACCTCGTCTGTTCGCCAGCTCGTCAGGATGATTGTGACTTGCTCGAGCATGAGCATGCGGCACTTTTCTATCGAGGGCGACATCGTGAGAGACCGAATGAGTGAGTGCTGTGGACAAGGTCACGAGCGATGTGAATGAGCTGGAGCAAGCGAGTGCATGTGGAGCGCCATGACGTACCAAACTGTTGCTGGGCGTAGAGCTTGCGGAAGAGCTGGAGGTCGTACCGCACGAGCTCGGACACGACTTTGAAAAGCTGTGCGCCAGGCTGCCGCACTGCGGTCGACGCGCCTTTGGCAGTGCGTACGAGCGCTGGCAGCAGCTCATTCGCGAGGTCGCGGAAGTCGCGCTGCAACACTTTGACAATGCGCGTGATGTGTTCACACACTTGCACCACGAGTTTCGATCGGAAGCCAGTGATCTGGACGCTGAGCTCACTCTGGATGACATTCGTACGATCGTAACATCACCATCGTCACGCAACGTCAGCGTATCGCCATCGCAAGCACAGCCGTTCACAAGTGCAAGATCACACGTACAGATAGCGGCAGCAACAGACGCGCGACGTCACGCAGTGACTCTTGCAGTCCGAGCGTCTCAATCGCGTTTGCTAGCTCGTCGAGCGAGCTCGCGATGGCCGGCCATTCTGTGTCTGGCGTCGACAGCACTTGCTGCGTGAGCTGCACCTGCTCCATCGACAGCAGTAGAGATCGTAGGCAGAGAAGAAGAGCATGCACTTGTGAGCACCAGCAAGCACGTAGACGTTAGCCTGCACGCGCAGCGATCAGACGGATGCCGCACCTGTCGCGCCAAGCGCTCCATCACGTTGCTGTTGTTGTTGTTGTTCGCAAACGACACTCTACAGTCGATACATTTTGTCTTTTTGATTTTGACTTGAATTCAGTATGAGAAACCAAAAGTTGCGTTCCCGCGTTTTTGTCCACAACGACGTGTGGATAATGCTTCGGTTATGTACGAGACGTGCGAATAGAAGTGACGTGTGAATAACGGTTCTCTTATATACGAGACGGAGGGAATACACTTATTGAATCTAAAAAATGCTTTTTAGAAACCTGAGTTTTCTCGACAGGTTGGAAAGTTGGAGCAGACGAGCAAATTCGCACCTGGCGCTCGTTGCTCCTTGGCAGCTCGTTCGTTGCTCCTTGCAATGCGCAAGACCGCCTGTCAGTGTCAGTGCGCGCAGTGATGCTTGCGACACATCTAGCGCTCTCATGTTGCGAAGGGGTAGTGTTGACCAGGATGACATACCTATTCGTCCGAGTACGTTCATGATCTTAAGCGTGAGCACAGACCAGCATGCATGTAATTTCGAGTGGGATCTCAAATCAAGCGTGAGGACAGACAACAAGAGCGTCCTCAGGTCGTGACGTGACGGAATTTGCTCGCAATCACACTTGAGACAACCAAGACTGTGTGTTCGCGCACTCATTCGCTCCTCAAGAGCTTGCTGTCCCAATCACGTCTTCACACGTATGTAGGCTCCTCGCAAAGAGCTTGCTGCCCAATTACATCTTCACACGCTCTCATGCTCCTTCGAGGCTCGCTCAACCACTCCTTATAGACCCCTTAGACCAGATTCGTTTGCACTTCGCAAAATATGCCGTGTTCGCAAGCTTCTAAAACCCTAGTAATTTTCTTGCTTTTTGGTACATCAACAAACATATTCGTGACAAAATCATACAAAAACAAGTCAAAGTGATTCGCGAATCTGGCATTCATTTTCGACTGTTTGGCTTTGCTTGTTTTATGCGCCTCAACACGCGGTTGCGTTTGCGTGTCAATAATTACTGGCTAGAGCCACATCTTGTCTGTCGACCTAAATCAATTTCCGCATCTTTGCTCTGAGTGCAAAGTGTGCAGCGAGCTTCGATAGCTAAAATCCCAAACTGAGGTTTGGCGTGTTTCTTTCGATCAAGCGAGGTTGAATGCGAGTTGGACCTTCCCTTCGACTTTTGTATGAGAGTTTGTATACATTTGGTAAAACCTGCGAACCCAAGCCACTAAACACCTCAAAAACAAGGTGATTTGAAGAGCGCTCTATTCGAGCCATCCTGCATGTTGTCGGGTGCAACACGTGCCAATTCCCATTCCCGAACTTGGCAGCAAGTGCCAACAACACGCTCTCTCTCTCGAAGACCTCACCTCTTCTCCGCCAAGCAAACGTACGTCGTCCTCCAGCTCTCTATTGTCTCGAGATTTGCCATGCGCTCAGCTCTCTGCGCATCTGCATTGCACTTGCTGCATGCTTGTGCTTGGGTCTTGCAAGTGCGCAAACGCTCATGAGCACTCGCCAACTTGCACACCGCTTCTTGCTCAGCTCTCTCTCTCTCTCTCTCGCCATGACACTCACATCCTCTACTGTCAATGACTGGACTTGCATGTATGGCAGATCTACTCACAATGACTGTCGACCTCACGCGCGAGCAAATGAAGACGTACTGGGCAGAGCACAGGTGCGTCCGTTGCATTGCCCAATCACCATTCTCCATGGCTCCGAGTCACTCGCCACTCACGCATCTGCTCCGTCTTGCATTGCTATCCACACTCAGTGCGTCGACGACAATCGAGACGATGATGCTCGACACGAATGCGCAGACGCTCCACGAGCTCGAGATCCCCGAGATCCTCGAGAAGGCGCCGTCGATGGAGGGCAAGGACGTGCTCGAGCTCGCTGCTGGCATCGGCCGGTACACTGGCATCATCGGCAAGGTCGCCAAGTCTGTGACGGCCGTCGAGTTCATTGAGGACTTCCACAACGCGAACGTCAAGACGAACGGCGAGCTCGGGAACATCACGTTCCTGTGCCAGGACGTCGTGCACATGGAGGCCGAGCCAAACTCGTTCGACGTGATCTTCTCGAACTGGATCTTCATGTACTTGAGCGACGACGAAGTGAAGGCGTTCGCGCAAAAGGCGGTCAAGTGGCTCCGTCCAGGTGGCAAGCTCTTCTTCCGCGAGTCGTGCTTCCGCCAGTCGGGCGACGTCAAGCGCGGCATCAACCCGACGAACTACCGCCACCCGAGCTTCTACGTTAGTGCATTTGGCTCAGTCGTCGCAGACGAGCAGGACGGTGTCGGGTACCTCAACCTCGACTCGTCGAGCAGCGTGTCGGTGTACCGCAAGATCAAGAAGAACAATGGCCAAGTGTGTTTCAACTACACAAAGGTCGTCAAGGCTGGCGACGCGAGCTCAGTCGCGACGTTCCAGAAGTTCCTCGACGAGCAGCAGTACTCGAACAAGAGCATCACGCGCTACGGTACGTCCGCCTGTGCTAGTGTTGCTACGAATGAGTCTTCCATGGCATCTTGACTCACTCTGCTGTGTATGGATGTGACCAATGGGTACAGAGAAAATCTTTGGCCAGGGCTACGTGAGTACGGGCGGTCAGAGCACGACGACCGAGTTTGTCGAGAAGCTCAACCTGAAGAAGGGCGAGCGCGTGCTCGACGTCGGCTGCGGCATTGGCGGCGGCGACTTTTACATGGCGCGCCAGTTTGGCGTCTCGGTCGTCGGCATTGACCTCTCGACGAACATGGTGCACCGCGCGCTCGAGACGTCGATGGGCGACGCCACGACCGACGTCGAGTTTGAGATCTGCGACGCCACGGTGCGCGACTACCCGGCCGAGTCGTTTGACGTCGTGTACTCGCGTGACACGATCCTGCACATTGCAGACAAGAAAGCGCTGTTTGCGAACTTCTACCGCTGGCTCAAACCTGGCGGTCGCGTGCTCATTTCGGACTACTGCTGCGGCGAGCAGGAGCAGACCGACCGCTTCAAGGCGTATGTCGCGAGCCGCGGCTACCACTTGCTCTCGCCGTCGCAGTACGGCAAGGTGCTCGAGAGCGTCGGGTTCACGGACGTCGTGGCGGAGGACCGCACGGAGCACTTTGTCGAAGTGCTCAAGGAAGAGCTCGAGCGCACGCTCATCAACAAGGACGAGTTCATCAAAGAGACGTCGGAGCAGGACTTTGACGACATTGTGAACGGCTGGAAGGCGAAGCTCGTGCGCTGCGGCGAAGGCGACCAGAAGTGGGGTCTCTTCATCGGCAAGAAGCAGTAAGGACCGAGAAGAACATCATTGCAAGAGAGCGGTGCAGATGACATGACCGATACGTGTCCATGTCCAGATATGAACATACGTGTGTCCGGGGACGCAAGGAGCGAGTTGCAACGTGCCATGATCGTCCCTGTGTTAGTGTTAGAAGAGAGAGAGATCGATGACGTCCATGCGCTGGTGAATAGAAGAAACAGAAGACGTTTTTGCTTTGTCGATGTGTCTGTTGCTTCATACAAGGCTCTGCATATGGCGAGTTGGTCGATCTGCCACCAGGAACATGAGTACACACGTAGCAATGGCCAGTTAGTTGAAAAGCCAAGTTTGTGTTCTCTCTATCTGCGCTGTATCGACATCTTCTCTCTGCTCATCACGACAGTCAGCCGTCCACTCGAGTCCGTCGCGCGTTATGATGTGCGCGATTGGCTCAAGAGCCGCGCGAGGTCCGCTTGGTACGTCTGCTCGACTTGCTCGAGACTCGCTTGACGCCGCTGCTCCAAGAGCGCGAGCTCCTCGTCAACAGTCGGCACTTGTGACTGCAGCTTCACTCGCCCACTGTCGTCTTTCAAGAGCTGGTCGAGCGACAAGTGCACAACGTCCACGTGACTTGGTCGCATGACTTCGTGCGGTGGCGGCGACAGAGTTCGATGGAACGACTGCGCGTCGTCAAAGCGAAACATCTCGCCATCGTCATCGTCGTCATCACTCGCTGCGCCAAGGCGACGACTGTCAACGACACCGCTTGGGTTCATTGTCGCTACTGCAGCTTGAAGGCGCTGGACCTTGCGCCGCCACTTGGCGCTCTCTTCCGCGCGGATCTTCTCGACGCGGCCCTGCAGTGCGTCAAAGCGCAAGAGCAAGTCGCGATGCAGCGTCTCGACTTCGATGCTCGCGTCGCGCCCAAAGTTCGTCGCTGGGTCCCAGCGCAAGTAGTACCGCGTCCAAAAGTGCAGCGCGCGGATCGCACAGCACGGGATGATCACGTCTTCAAACGACCCCATCTTCCCAATGCGGCTCTGCTCGTCGCTCTCCGACGTCGCATCCGCTTCCGACGCATTCCACATCGCCTCGGCGGCTTCTGACGCGCGGCCGCCCATTGGCGTGAACAGCGACGACAATGACGGACGAGCCGGTGGCGTGGCTGCGACCATCGGCGACGCTGGCTCCGCGACTGGCGCAACTGACGACGTTCGCGGTCGCCGCGGTGGACCAGCTGACCGAATCACATCGGACGTCGAGGACTGGAAGTTCGACAGCGCCGACGCTTCGACCTGCTGCGGGAACGAAAAGCCCGAATCCAAGTCGCGGATGATTTTGTGGAAGCACGACGACCGGTTCGCCAGCGCTGCGTCACTCGACTCGTCGCCTTCGTCGTCAATGTCGCTCTCACTCGCATAGTCGCCGTCTGCGTCACGGCGCACGGCATCGCCACTTAGACGACTCGACGCATCCATCTCAGCGTGCATGTCGTGGATGAACTTGTCCAAGTCAGCGCGCTCGACGTGCTCGCGCGACTCGGAGTTGTCCGACTCGTACCCACTGGACGACAGCGACGCGCTCAGTTGAGACGAGCTGTCGGTATGGACGAGCGAGTCGGTACCGTAGCGTCGCGGATGCTGCTGCAGCTCCTGTTGCTGCTGCTGGCGATGCCGTGCGAGTTCGTCTGCAAAGAGCTGCCGTTCAGCGACTGGCGACTCGCTGCGATGCGCACGAGACGACGACGTCTTGACTGGGATCTCGTAGCACTGGCGCGTCGCTGTGACGCTCGACTTCCACTTCTTCCGAGGCGCTTCGTGCGGGTGGTAGAACGGATTCTCGATCACGGCGCGGTCGATCGTGCTCATGTACGTCCAGAGCGACACAGTCGGGCGACTCGCTTCCTCTTCGACGCGGATCTTCTCCGAGTTGTACAGGAACGTCCCAAAGCGACACGAATACAAGTGGTCGAGGATCAGGATCAAGTACCGCTCGTTGAACTGGAACGAACTCGGGAACTGCGTCAGGATCTGCCACACGCAGTCGATCCACTGGAGAAAGACTGGCGAGATCTCGGACGACGCGTTGCTCATTCCGTGGCCCGTGCGGTCGCGGAATTTGTGCCCAAAGCTGCACCACTCTTTCTCAATCAGCACTTGGAAGCCCTGGACCGTGCGGTAGTACGGATCCATCATGATCTGCGCAAGGCTCGTGAGCTGCGCCGTGCGGTCCCAGCCGTCGCTGCAGTGGATCAACACGCTCGACTTTTGCTCTTTCACGAGCCGCACGATCTCAACGGCGGACTCGAGGATCTTCGACGTGTGCTCCATCCAGTGCGTCGCGTCGAGCTGATCGAGCCACTTCTCGTTGCTCGGCTTCCCGACGCACGTGTCCAAGAGTTTGTTGTAGCTCTTGCGCATCGCGTGGATGTTCTCAATGCCCATGAACACGAGCTTGCACTCGGTCAGCACGAGCGACGACTCGATCGCTTCGAGCAGCTGCATGCGATCGCTGCTCGTGTCGTCGTCGTCGCCGTACGCGCTGCTCGCACTCGGCGGCGCGCCGATCGAGTTGAACAACGCGTTCTCCGACATGCTCGACGCAGCCGGTGAGTTCAAGACTGTCGATGTCTCTGCTGCTGCTGCCGCCGATGCGACCATGTCTGCGTACTTGAGCGACGCAGTCGCATGGCGCGTCTCGTACTGCTCCGTGAGCTCGTAACCAGCGCGTCCGACTGTCTTCTGCGCGACGGCGTTCTTCCACGGCCGCGCATCGACGATCACGAGCTTGCTCGACGACGGGTTCGCTGCTGCGATCGCTTGGATCAAGAACACGTCCTTGTCGCACTGCTTCTGGCTCAGTCCAACGAGCGGCTGGCTGCTGCGGCAGATCACTGCGCCAGTGTGGATGTCGCGCCACGAGAGCACGGGGATCCGTCCTTTCGAGCGGAACTTCGCCGCGACAGAGAGCACACTGTCCGAGACAGTCGCAGGCACTGCGTACAGTGACGGGTACGTCGGACAGACGGCGTACTGCTGGTTGCTCTGACTAATGCGCCAGCGACTCGACGACGACACGCCCATGCGCTGGAACTCGGCGACCGGGTTGTACACCTTCCAGCCGTCAGGGACACCATCGAACGTCTCCATCGACAGCTTGGCAAACTCTGGCTGCGGTCCAGACGGCTCGCCGAACGCGTGGAGGCGAATGAGCGAGTACGTTTGGTCAAAGTTGCTGAACGTCTGCTGCGCGACGAGGCCGCTGAAGAAGAACTGGACGTGGCGAAAGTCTTTGCAGACAATGTCGAGCATGCCGCTGTCAGTCTCGGCCATCTCGCGCTTCTTTAGCCGCTCGACCGACACGATGTTGATCGCTTGGTACGCGTGCACGGCTTCGCTGTACAGATCACTCGCGTACGGCAGCTCGTCCTCTTTCACGAGACCTTTTGTGTTCACACTCAGATCTGCAGAGAGCCGCGCATCGAGTGCTTTCGCGCTCGGTCCATCGCCCTCAGTCTTGTCAACTGTGTCGCTGAGTCCACTGCTTGTGCCACTCCCGACGACGTACGGACTGAAGACGATGCGGTAGTTCGTAATGTACAGCGTCCCGACGTGCTCAACGCGCTCCATGAAGCGAATCCGGACGTTCTCACTACAGACCATGCCGACTTCGCCAGGCAGCGTCTGCATGCAGTAGGCGTCGTTCAAGTCGTCGCTCTCGTGGTCGCGGTCGTCGTACAAGTGATCTGTGCTCGCGTACTGCGCAGAGAGTCGGTGCGCGAGCTCTTCGGCCGAGTCGCCGTATGTGCGACTGCGGTGGATCGGCGGCTGGAAGTACATCCCACTCGCATGCGCAACGGACTCAGTCATTGCGCGCTGCTTGCGACGCTGCGGTGGGAGACTACTGCGGCGGTGCGGATGGTGATGGTGATGGTGATGATGCGAGCTCGTGTTGTTGCTGCTGCCGCTGTGGTGGCGCGACGCGAGCGCATCGCGCGGCGCGTGCGGGAAGAGCAAGTACGGCTCGAGCTCAGCGCTCCGCTGCTGCATCTGCTTCTCTTCGACCATCTTAGCGTGCGCGCGCTTCGCAGCGACGCAGCACTTTTCGCACACGCGCACGGGCGTGAAGAAGCCAGCGGCGACGAGCGGGATGCGCGCGGACGAGCACGCGTCGCAGAACACGTTCCCGCAGCGCCGGCAGTGGTGGCGCCGCAGCACGAGCGAGAACGACGCGTGGCAGCCGTAACATCGCTCCGCGAGGCTGTCAGGGATCCACGGCACGCTCTTCTTGCGCTGGTGCTGCGGACGCTGCGTCGTCTGTTGCTGGTGTGCGTACTGCCCTTGCTGACTACTCGGCGACTTGCCAGTCGCAGCCGAAGGTGGTGGAATGAAGCGCGTTGCTGCTGGCGCAGACGTCGACGGCTGCACGACTGCTGCGTTACTACTAGGTGCTGCTGCTGCAGAGGCGTCTGGCATGCGCCGTCGAGGCGGCGCGATCTCCATCGGCGACGTCGAAAAGAGCGACATCGCGTCGGTTGCTTGCAGCGGCGTCGACCGCGGCGTGGGCCATGCGACGCCAGCAAAGTCGAGCGGCACTTGGTGTCGATGCGCCATGTTGCTACTGCTGTTGTGTTATTGGCGTGACGCACGTGCTCGCCTCACGTCAGTTGTACAGCTGCTGCTGTTGTCGTAACTGCGGCGGCTGTTGTTGTTGTGACTGCCACGGCTGGTCTCGTTCGGGTGGAACGAAGAATGGGAGAGACCGCGGAAGGGCGGGAAGCACGGGATTTTCGTACCCGCTGCACGTGACAGCAGCACCAACTCGCTCTCGCTGAACACGCGTGAGTGATCGTCGAAGCGTGGGACTCGCGACGCACACGAGCACGAGACGTGCTTTGACGCAACGATCGCAGTGACACCAAGAAAACGAAGACGAGGAATGCAGTCGTGTGTCCACGGCCAGTGGTTTGCAGCAGCAGCAATACCGTCCTGCTCGTTCGTGAACTCGTACGCTTGAGCGTCTCCGTCGCTTCTTCTCTGCACTTCGTTCTGGTCACACTCACACTCATGCTGTCGTCAAGTCGATTCGACACTTCAACGCGGTCTGCAGGTTTCACTTTCCACTTAGAGATTCGCGGCGCAAAATACCCACAACACAATCGTACTTTGCAAGATGTAATTCTGTATTGTTCGTACTTGAGCGAGCTTGTACAGTTGACAACCCCTCTACAAAGTGGTAATGGCTTCTCAAACAAGTTTGCAAGGGTTCTAGATCAGCAGCAGCTTCGACGTTTGGGCAGTTTGCCATCAATGCAAAAAGCTCTCTTTTCGACGACAACCACGACGACGTCGCTCTGGCAGCCACCAAGCAGCGACTGATTGCTTCAAGCTGAAGCGCTCGATCCATTTCGTGACCTGCGCGCGACAGCACACTCCACTCCACTCCACTCAAGCAGTTCACTCGATTGATTGCTCTTCACACGCACACTCACACAGCAGCAGCAGCGCACATGAAGCAACCGTCGGTCAAGCACTCGTCGGAAGAAGACCTCTTTGCCGACACGAGCGCGTCTGCAGACTTGACTGGCGCGAGTGGCAACAGCACGCGCATTGAAAGCGGCGACATCAGCAGCAGCAGCGAGAGCGACGATGACGACAGCCCAAACGACACTTCGAATGACGCTGCGACGCAGCAGCAGCGCATGCAAGACATGTACCGCTCGATCTCGCCACGCACGCGCACGGCGCGCGAGAGCTTCACGTACGATGATGAAGACATCACGGAGATGAATGCACGCGAGCAAGAGCTGCTCGTCGGGATCCAAGAGCTCCAGCGCCAGCTCTCGATGGTACAGATCCAGACCGAAAAGCCGCAGGAAGAGATCGTGCCGCCAGTCGCAGACTCGCGCCGACGGCTCATCATGGTCTCGAACCGCTTGCCGATCTCGTTCCAGAAGAACGAAGTCACGGGTGAGTTTGACTTCAAAATGAGCTCGGGCGGCCTCGTCACAGCGCTCAACGGCATTCGCGACGAAGTGCCGTTCATCTGGATCGGCTGGCTCGGCGAAGAGATCCCGCACGAAGAGCAGAGCAAAGTGCGCGAGAAGCTCGCAAAGGAGTTCAACTGCGTGCCAGTGTTCCTGTCCAAGGAGATTGCGTCGCGGTACTACAACGGCTTTAGCAACGACATTCTCTGGCCGACGTTCCACTACGTGCCGCTGCCGCTCGTGAAAGCCGGGAGCGAGAAGAAGTTTGACTTTCGCCTCTGGGACGCGTACAAGCTCGCGAACAAGCGCTTTGCGCAGGTCGTGAACCAAGTGTACCGCGACGGCGACTTTGTCTGGGTGCACGACTACCACCTCATGAACCTCCCATCACTGCTGCGCAAGCGCCACCCGACGTGCAAGATCGGCTGGTTCCTCCACACGCCGTTCCCGTCGTCCGAGATGTACCGGACACTGCCAGTCGGCAAACAGATCCTCCAAGGGCTCCTTGGTGCTGACCTCTTGGGCTTCCACACGTATGACTACGCGCGCCACTTCCTCTCTGCCTGCGAGCGGATACCAGGCGTGTCGTCGTCGCCGAAAGGCATTGAGTACGAGCGCCACTTCTCGTCCGTTGGTGTGTTCCCAATCGGCATTGACCCGGAGCACTTTGAGAGCATCTTGGCGAGCGAAGCGACGCAGACGCGGATCAAAGAGCTCTGTGCCAAGTTTGCTGGCTTCAAGATCATCATTGGCGTCGACCGCATGGACTACATCAAAGGCATTCCGCACCGCATGCTCGCGATGGAGCGCTTCCTCTCGACGTACCCCGAGCGCCAAGAGAGCGTCGTGCTCATTCAGATCGCCGTGCCGTCGCGCACTGGCGTGCAAGAGTACCAGGACCTCGCAGCAAGTGTGAATGAAATGGTCGGACGCATCAACGGCCGCTTTGGGACGCTCCACCACACGCCAGTGCACTACATCCACCAGTCCGTGACGCCGACCGAGCTCGTAGCGCTCTACAATGTCGCCGACGTGTGCTTGGTGACGTCGCTGCGCGATGGCATGAACCTCGTGAGCTACGAGTATGTCGTGTGCCAGAGCCAGCCGTGCGAAGCGCGTCGCGACGGACCCGGTGTGCTCATCTTGAGCGAGTTTGCTGGCAGTGCGCAATCGCTCAGCGGTGCGATCCGCGTGAACCCGTGGAACAACACGGACATGGCGAATGCGCTCGAATACGCGCTGACGCTGCCACCAATGGAGCGCGAGTACCGCCAGTCGAACTTGTATCGGTACGTCGAGACGCACACTGCGAGCTACTGGGGCAAGAGCTTTCTCCGCGACCTTGAAACTGCAATCGCCGACCAGGACGCGCTGAAGTCAAAGCGCGTTCCGTAATCAGGCAATGCAGTGTAGCGCTGCAGGAGGAGGTTGGCGTGCGTGAGGCTTGAACGATTGTGCCGATGAGGAAGCAGTGGATAACTGGATAATTGGAGAGTAAACTTGCATTGCTTTGCATGGAGGTGCTGCTATCGGGACGTCTCCATCGAGAGCGATCGTGCGCATGTTGAGCAGCGTGTTGCATCTTGCATCTTGCGACGTCAAGGACGACAACGATGTCGTCGCTGATGTTCGAGTCATCTGGCAATCCGTGGCAATCGTGAATCGACTGAACGTCTTGTTAGCATCGAATCTCGCAGGTTGTAATCGAGTCTACTCATGCATTTCGTACAAAGCCTGTACACATACATCAAGTATAGGAGGTTTTGCGGCTATTTCTGGAATTCCAGCCGATCTGGTTCAGTCACCCCGTGTCTGCCGTGTGCCTCGAGCCTGTACCATTCCGTCGGTCAAGCTGCGTGGCTGGACTCTACGCTGCCAATCTTCTGCGAGCAGCGCTTCGTGCTCAATCGCAATCGATCGCTCACTCTACGATCTGCACACCGCTGCGCGCGCAAGCACAAGCACAAGCACAAGCTCACACACAGACAACACGCTCACGCACTACGATGTGCCCGCTCCGCTACATCCTGCTGCTGCTGTCGCTGCTCGTCGCGATGATCGGACTCTCGCAAGCCATGTCGGAGCAAGAGATGTCGGCAGTGACGGACGGCACAGAGGACAACCACGACGACGACGAGACGCGCAAGCAGGCGCAGCAGCAGAAGACCGCGTTCCGCACGCTCATCGACATGCTCAATGGCAAGTACCTCTACGACGCCTACAAGACCAGTCAGATGCGCGTCAAAGCAGAGTAATGCGCTTTATCTCCCGCCAGCCAGCCAGCCAGTCAGTCATTTATTACGCGCCACTTCCTGTTCACGAGTCAAGCGTCAAGAGCACCACATGTGGTGTCACGCGCACGTGTGCGTGAGTTGGCGCAGCACACAAGACCACAAGTGCGTCGAGGATGTTATGTTGTACATGTATTTGATAGAAACGACACAGCAGTGCAATGGGAAGTGATCGAATGGAAACCCCGTCCGCTACGTCTGTAGACGTCTTCGCGCTCTCTCTCTCTTCTTGTATCTATTCGTTCGCTTTCGCACTTGAGGCTACCGACACACGCACTCTCTTGACGGACTCGACAGTGTCAGTGCGGCTCGTGCAAGTGTGCTCGCAGTCTCAAGTGTTGTTCTTGCTCGTGTGTTGGTGTATCTGCTGTAGAAACTTGCGCTGCTTGTATCACCACTGCTGCTACACAAGTCGAGCAGAAGGCACGCGCAATGCTCAACTCGGTCGCTGACACGCGTTGCCAGAGCTGATCACGACTGGTTCATTCGCAGACTTCTCTGTGAGCGGCACGATCTCTTCGTCTTGACGCATCGACGCACGCTGCGGATCCGTGAGCGTGACTTCGTACCGCGGTGCGCCGCGCTCGTCGACTGCCTTCTGTCGACCCTGCACGATGTTGTGCAGCAGCATGCCCTCAGCGTCGTCAATGCTCTTGAGCATCTCTGCAATCGTCTCTTCGTCTTTGACGTCGCGATTCGCGAAAAAGTTCTCGCGCAATGCGCCGCGCGCCTGTGCGATCGCGTAGTCATCGCCGCGGAACGCTTGGCGACTCGCGCGCAGCAAGCGGCGGTAGCCGCTCAGCACTTGGAGGCGCGACGCACTCATCGCTGTTCTTGATCTGCTGCTTTGTATGTGCGGTCGACACCATTCGCCTTTGTTCTGTTTGACTGAAGAAGAGTGACAGGTCTTGTATTTCAGCGTTTACACCTTGAAAGAGTGACACTCGATGCTCGTCAAAAAGACATGCAAGCGCATCAATTCATTCTAGCAAACGTTATTTAAAATCAAAGCAAAACTAGACCGAATTATTGACCAATTCAGTCTTGAGCCTGAATGACATCACCGATCCATTTCAGTTGCTGCTGCTCAACGAACGCCAGTCGCTCGCAGTCATTCCCGCTCCTTCGCTCGCTCGCTCGCCCACGACACACACACATTAGCAGACATGGACGCGCTCGTGGCTCTCGCTGGCGGCGACGTGCGCATCGTGATCGGTGTCGCAGTCGTGCTCGTGACGACGCTGCTGCTGCTCTCGGGTGCGCTCAAGCCGCGCAACAAAGCGCTCGTGACGCTCCAGCCGCCTGCGGTCGAGGGCGGGAACCCGCCGACCGTGCACTTGCCGCTCATCGAGAAGGAGACGCTGTCGCACGACACACGCCGCTTTCGCTTTGCGCTGCCGTCGGAGAAGCACGTGCTCGGTCTGCCAGTCGGCCAGCACATCTCGCTGCGCTTCACGGACGCCGAGGGCAAGCTCGTCATGCGCTCATACACGCCTGTGAGCTCGGACGACGCGCTCGGGTACGTCGACCTCGTCGTGAAGGTCTACTTCAAGAACGTACACCCAAAGTTCCCGGACGGCGGCAAGATGTCGCAGCACCTCGAGTCGCTCAAGGTCGGCGAGACGATCGAGGTATCGGGACCAAAGGGCAAGCTCTCGTACATGGGCAAGGGCGAGATCCACATCAAGCACCGCGTGCGCGACCCGGCGCCGGAGATCCGCGTCGCAAAGAAGATCGGCATGATCGCAGGCGGCACCGGCATCACGCCAATGCTCCAGATCATCCGCCGCGCGCTCCAGAACCCAGAGTACGTCGCTTGTCTTGTCTTGTGTGTGAGTGTGGATGAGTGTGGCTGGTCAAGGCATGACGCCCTCATGCCTCTGTGTGCATTTGTTGTAGGGACAAGACCGAGTTCCACCTCCTGTTTGCGAACCAGACCGAGCAGGACATCCTCTGCCGCGACGAGATCGACGCGATGGTCCAGAACCACGCGAACGTCCATGCGCACTACACGGTTGACCGCGCTGGCGACGACTGGAAGTACTCGGTCGGCTTTGTGAACGCTGAGATGATCAAGAAGCACTTGCCAGCTGCTGCGCCAGACGTCCAGGTCTTCCTCTGCGGCCCGCCACCGATGCTCAAGTTCGCTGTCTTGCCAGCGCTCGAAGAGCTCGGGTTCACGCCGAACCAGCACTTTAGCTTCTAAGTGCGCGCTTGTTCGTTCACTCAGCCCAAGAGTGAGGAGAGAGCGATCGCCACATGTTCAAAGCCCTCAGTGCTCTGTCTCTGACTGTCTCTCTCTTAATCAATCAATGGCTCGGAAGTTGATGTTGTATGCAACAAGACAGACTCACCCGAACGAATGGAGCCACTCATCGCTTCTTTGGCGGCGACAGCAGCTTGTTGTGCGCCGACGACGCGCGAAAGCCACTGCTGCTGCTCTCGGCGCCTGGGATGTCTTCGTCCGACGAGTCGTTCAGTGCGTCCTTTGCGCGCTTCTTCAGCACGCGCTTCTTCTTCTTGTCCTGCGCCAAGAGCACTTGCGTCGACGCTTTCTTCACGCGGTCGCGACTCAGTGCCTCCTCGGGGTCGTCGAGCATCATGCCGCCGCCACTGTTCACAGCGTCGTCGTGCTCCATCTCTTCGCGCATGAGTCCGTCGCCTGGCAGCGCGACGCGCTGGTTGTACGGTCGCGACACGAGCATGTCGTTCTCAGGCATCTCAGCGACTGGGAGCACAGCGGCGACTGCGAACGAGCCGCGCATTGTGCCCAAGCGTGCCATACTGCTTGGCTCTTTCTTCTTTGCCGCACTAGTAGCCGCACTGCCACTCGCAGCGGCAGCGGCTTTGATGTGGTTGAGCAGCCGCACGAGCGTCAGCTCGCTCTCCTGCAGCGCATCGACGATCGTCTCGTCGGCCACAACGACCACTTGGTCGTCGTCGCGCACGCCTTCGAGCTTGTCGACGAGGTGCTCGACGCCGGCTTTGACGCCAATGAGCACCTTCGCCAAGCGCTCGTACTTGAGCTTCGCGCGCTCGAGCTTTGCGCTCGCGAGCACGAGGTTCTGCTCGTGGTCGTCGACCATCTTTCGGCGATGACCACCACCGGAGCCACTGTACTTAAGCTCCTCGACGCGAGCTTTGAGACTCGTGTGCTCGACTTGGAGTTGCTCAAGACGCGCTTGGTTCTCTTTCGATAGGTTGATCAAGTTGTCGGTCGTGCTCTCTTGGCTCGTGATCTTCTGGATCACTTCGTTCACGTCGCTCACGCCTGTGGCTTCCTTGATCTTGCGGAACGCGCTCTCAAAGATGTCGATCTTGCTCCGGTGCTCCTTCTTCTCCTCCACTGCCACGCCTTGCTGCATCGCTGTCACTGCGAGCGCTGACTTGAGATGCCGTTCCTCTTCGGCACTCAAGTCGCCCAACTCCTTCGCAACGACTTCGAGCTTGTGCTTGTCGCGCTTGTCGAGGCGCTGGCTCATCTCGAGCCGGATCTTCACGTACTGCTGCTTCTCGCGCAGCTCCTTCTCGCGCTGTCGCTTCTCGTCTTCGTACTGCCCGCGCGCTTTCTCAAGCTCCTGCAAGATCATCTCGCGCGCGTGCGTCGCATCCGATGACAGCAGCACGAGCTCTTCGTAGTCGTGCTGCTTGGCACCGAGCGCGCGCTCGATCGCTGCGAGCTGGTTGTCAAAGCCAATGCGCTCTTCCTTGAGCCGCTTCACGATCTGCTCGTACGTCTTTCGGATGCTCTGCGCTTCGTTGTACTTGATCATCGCCTTGTCGAGTCGGTTCTCGAGCATCCGGATCTTCCGCGTCTCGGGCGTGTCTTCGAGACTCGGCTTCTTCGACTCGAGCTCGAGGTCTTTCACTTCGTCCTTGAGCTCCTCGAGCAGCGCGCTCTGCGACTGAACCTTGTGCCGCACGTCGTCGTGCTGCTTGCGCACTTTATTCAGCTGCACGACGACCTGCGCGAGTTCATCACTATCGTCGCCACTGATCAACGCTGCTCCAGTCGACATGAACGTTGATGACCCAGCCATTGCACCAGCGACTCCTCCAGCGCCACTCGTGCGTTTGATGTCTGCGAGTTGCTTCCGGAGCTCGCGGTTCTCGTTCTTGAGCTGCCGAATGTAGTCTTTGTTTGCGTTCTTGCTCGTCTCGAGCAAGTCGACGTTGCTCTTGCGGTCCACCTCTGTGTAGGACAGCGCACGCAGCAGCATGTACAAAGTGTATGAGGCGTTGTTCCCATCCACCGACTCGCCCACTCGCTTGTTCCTACAGCATATGAATGAACGCAACCAACGTACGCAAGAGCCGCATCTTGTCACGGAGATCCTCGACCTGCTCCTCCATGCGACTGTCATAGTCCTGCTCCATTCGCTTGAGCGCATTGTCGTGGCGGGCTTGCATCGACAAACGCTGCGCTTTCAGCTCCGCTCAACGACGCAACGAGGTACGCAAGACGCTAATGAACACGTTGTGCGCAAGAAGAGCGTCCATAGATAGCAACGCGCTCCAGCAAAACGTAACAGCTTATGTCATTCGACTCTCAACCTTCTCCTCATGCTTCAGTACTCGTGTCGCTTCTACTTCCTTCTCACGCGCACATGGACTCTGGTTGGTTCGTTCTCTCATCACTCAAGACGCACTCGTACAAACAGATTCGTCCTACAAATACACACACGTTCATGTCCAACAGAGACGCGTCTTCGAGATGCTTACGCGCATCGGAGGCACTTGAGTCCTGGAAGAATGTCTACACATCCAAACAAACAGGCACGATCAGTCACATCCTCTGGGCTTCAGGGTACATGGCCAACTAGCTGTCTACGCACCTCGAAGGACGTCAATGTGACTCGAAGACAGCGCGCATCCATAGACAGAGAGCGTCTCGAGCTCTTTCAGCGCTGTCAAAAGAGCACGCACACAGTCAGACTACAGCACATCGAAGCTTCCAAACAGACCTGGTAGACCATACACACACACGAGACGACGACGTACAGTAGAGATGGCGCAGCGACAGCGCGGAGATGCTCGTGTTCGAGAGGTTCAGTGACCGCAGCTCAGTCAGCGACCGGATGTAGAACAGCGACTTGGCGTGGATGTTCCTGAGATGCACAGCGCCAAGACTCTGTCAGTGACGCTCATGCAAGCGAAACAGTCGCAGCTAACGCACTCGCACCTGTTCTGGCCCAGGTTGAGCGACGTGAGCGTCGTGATCTTCGAGATCAGCTCCACGCCGCGGTCGCTGATGTTCCCACTGCAAATCGCGAGCTCGCGCAAGCGCCGCAGCGGCACCAGGTGCAGCAGTCCGTTGTCGGTGATGCTGCCGTGTCAAGCGAACCAACCAACTGTCAGAGCCAGACGTACACACACAGTCAGCACTATCAGGCATCCCTCAGACGCAACGTACTTGGCGCCAAACAGATCGAGCTTCTCAAGTCGTGGGAGTGACGCCAAGTTCGCGAGCGATCGGTTCGTAATGCCTGCTGTGTCCATCGCCAGGACCTCGAGATCGACAAGTCGCGCGAGTCCAAGCGTCCCTGCGTCAGTGACTTCCGTGCCTGAGATGTCGAGCGCACTCAAGCTCTTGAGGTGCGCGCAGAGCGCAATCAGCCCTGCGTCTGTGAGCGCAGTCTCCGCCAAACCGAGGCGCTTCAGGTGCTTCAAGCGGCAGATGAACTCAACTCCGCTAGGGATACACACATGCCACAGCACAACACTGTTAGCCATTCGTGGCGTCATGACTCCACTGCTCGCTCGACAGAGAACCAACGCACCGCTTCAAAATCCGACACGTCCGAAGATCGAGCTCCTGGAGCTTTGGCATGTGCTGCAGCACAGCTGCGTCTGCTTCGCCAAACGCAGTGCGCGCGAGCAGCAGCACGCGAACGTCAGTCCACGTGACTGGGAGCAACCGAACCGCTTCGCAGTGGCGCGCGTCAAAGTACTGCAAGCGATCAAGAGTCGCTAGATGCGCAAGTCCGGCGTCTGTGATTGCGTTGCAGCCGCGCAGGATGAGCGTCTCTAACGACCGGACAGCACCAATGTGCTCCAGCGCATCGTCTCTGTGGACAACAGCACAAAGAGCAGCACATACAGAGTGTTAGTGCCCAAGGCGCTGCAGTTGTGTCAGTCGTGTCCGCCAACACAAGCAACGTCGTACCCAATCCGACAGTACGCAACATCGAGGAAGCGAAGCGCTGGGTACGCAGTTCCAAACGCCTCGAACGCTGCGTGCGTGAGCTTGGCGCATCGACTGAGCACGACCGTCTGTAGTTTGCACAGCCCTGCGAGGTGCTTGACGCCAGCATCTGTCACGAGTCGACAGCCGCTCTGTCGAATGATCAGCAGCAGTCAAAGGAGACGCATCAGGTCAGCAACGACGCGTCGACCAGCCAACGAGTCCTCTTCGACGCTTGTCCACACAGTCTCGACCCTCAACACACACGCGCAACGTACAAGATCGAGTGTCTCGAGTAACACGAGCCGCCGCAGCGCCAAGAGGTTGCGGTCGTCAATGTTGCGGCACCCAGCGAGAGTAAGCGACACGAGGAACGGCGAGAACTGGAGCAAGTCCACGACGCTTGGCGAGAGCGTTGCGCAGCCTCGAAAATTCGCAACTGCGAGACTTGGGAACGTCTCTGTGCTCTTGTCCAGCGCACTGCGGCGTGCACCGACAATGTGCTGGAGCTGGTGGCAGCCCGACACGTCGATGCTGCGCAACTGCTGTAGCGGCGCAGACGGGAGGTCGACGAACCACGACTCGTCAACTTCTGCGAGACCGCTGAGGTTCCATTCGTGCGTGAGGAACGGCGCAAGGAGCTGGAACTGCTCGCGCTCGAGCTGCTCGTGGTCTTTGAGCCACTTGAGGATCGCCGTTGCGAGCTCTGTTGGGATCGCGACTACTTTCAGTCGGTCGTCGTCGCAGTCGTCCTCGTCGCTCTCACTCGACTCACACGACTGCTGCATCGCAGACTCGGGGTCGTGGATCAATCGCATGGCGATGCTGCGGATGCAGCAGTCGACGAGCGACAGCGGCACGAACGTCCCACGCGACGTCTTGCGCCAGTACTCGCCAACGTATCCAACGAGTAGCGATGGCGGCAGTGGCTTCTTCGCTCGACTGCTGCTGCTGCTGTTGGTACCTGTACGATCGTCACCAAGCGACAGCGCTTTGCGTCCTGGAAGCTTGCGGTCTGTGCTGCTGCTCGGGCCACTGTAGCTGCTGCTGTGCTTGACACTGGGTTTCTTTGTAAATGGAAATGGAAATGCGATGTAGTTGGCAAGTGTCTGGCTGAGCATGCGGGGTGGTGCAGGAGGCGCCGGCGGCGGCAAGTCTCGCGCACGGCTGCGCTCAGCTGTGTTTGCAGTTGTGCTTGTAGCCATGGCAGTCGAGCGGTGCGGCACAGCAGATTGTGCAGGTGCACGTGAGTGTTGCTGCTCTGCGTCGAGTGTGTGCATGGAAGCGAAGCTGCTGCTGCTGTGACGATCGCGACTTCTAGAGCTTCTGCGGTTCGAGCGCTGCTGCTCGGAAGTGCTCGTTGCGACTGGTGGTAGAGCTCGTGGTTGGTGTCGACGCGCCAGCACGTCGTCGTCGAGCGACGTCTGGTGGCAACACGCGTTGCCCATGCGAACGGACCGACCGATCGACAACTGAGCTGTTCTGTCAAAGGACGTGAACGCGAAAAGCAACAATTGTATTGTGTTCTCTAGAGATTTTTTGTATCGATTTGTATGGAAAGTGTTTTAAGCAGCTATGTAAAATACGATAGTCACATCGACTGTGTTGTCCACACAAGTTGAGTATAGAAACTGTAAGACAGATTCAGAAATATTCGTTGATGATCCAGCAGTTGAAATATTACAGATGATCTTCAACGCTCCGTACTGCGTTTGCTCGAATAAAAGCACGATCACTTGTTTTTGCTGCAGCAGCAACGACAACGAAGACGACGACGAACGAGATGATCCAGCACGACAACGAGCCGCAGCATTCGTCGCCTGTGGCGACCGTCGCGACGCCGTTTGGCTACGGCGCACTGCAGCCGCTCGACAGCGACAGCGACGAGTACCACCACCAGCTGCAAGAGCAACTACAGCGCCAGACCACACACGCGAGCAGCAGCACGCCGGAGCGCTTTGACATTGACGCAGACCAGCACGACCGCGATCGCGCCGGGAGCGGCGAGTTCACGTGCGTGCAGTTCCCATGGGGCCGTGCGTACATGCACACAGAGTTGGTCGTGACTGCGCCTGTGTTTACGTTCTACGCACTGTCGAAGAGCGCGCGCGTGAAGTTTGAGCTGCCGTTTGCACTCACGAGCCCAGGGTCCGAGATGGTCGCCGCTGTGCGCCGCAAGCTCGAGCTCGCAGACGACGTTGCAATCACGCTCGTGCAGACCGACTCGGTCTCAAAGCACGAGATCGCGCCCGAGAAGCCGATCAGCGAGTGCACGATCGGCGCTGACCCAAAGCACCCGATCTTAGTGCTCCAAGCGCCGCTCGTGCGCTTTGATCCGAAAAAGTGCGCGTACTACATGGTGCTGCAAGAGACCAACGCAGCTGTGATCCAAGTCGCAAAGGGCTTTGGGTCAGTGCTTGGAAACTGCGAAGTCGCAAGCGGTGTCAAGTACTGGGAAATCGAGCTCCAGAGCACAAGTGGCGGCGAAGGCGTGTTCCTTGGCGTTGCGTCGCCCGACTTGCCACTGAACGGCAGTATCTTGAACCGCGGGATCTTCTGGGGCATCTCGTGCGGCACGGGCCACAAAGTGCACGACATCATTGACTACTACACCGAGCCGTTTGCAGACGGCGACGTCATTGGCGTGCTGCTCGACATGGAGTACGGTCGCTTGAGCTTTTACCGGAACGGCAAGTACCTCGGCGTCGCGTATCGCGGGATTGAGCTCAAGAAGCTCTGCCCAGCGTTCTCGCTCACGTACGTCGGTCAGCGGCTGAAGCTGCTGTCGACGTCGACTGCGCCAGTGGGTTGATCAATCGCAGTGTGCGGAGCTGGGATAGCATCATTGCATGTTGAGTGCACGCGTGAGTGCGTCAAGTACTGAACGACATACACTTGAGTGTCCGCTCTCTGTGGACAATCGATCGATCGAGCCGAGTGCTTGGTGCTTGTTGATCCATGATGTTGCAGTGTTGAAAGAGCGCGTTCGACTTGTACCAGCTGGTCTCTAGTTGTGATTACAACGCGCTATTCTGCGTTTTGATTGGCCGGTCAAGTTTCGCCAGTTTTGCGTCAGCATGTCTGATGTGTGTACCGCAACATACTAAAATCAAGTGAAAATCAAACCAGGCTTGTATTTGAAGCGCTTAGTGAGTGGCATCGTATCTGCCGACGAATTCGAGCTTGGCAAGTGCTCGATCTCACTCACTCGTCAATTCGCCACTCAAGTTCAAGCACTTCGCTCTCCACTCGCTCGTCTCCAGACGCACGCACAGACACCATGGCTGGCGAAGCACAGACCGAGACCCCTGCAGCGACGCGCATCGCGCACTTTGCGGCTGGCTGCTTCTGGGGCGTCGAGCTCGCGTTCCAGCGCGTCGAGGGCGTCGTCGCCACGACGGTCGGCTACGCGCAAGGACACCTCGACAACGCGTCGTACAAGCAGGTGTGCTCAGGCAAGTCGGGCCACTCGGAGACGATTCAGATCGAGTTCGACCCGAGCAAGATCTCGTACTCGGAGCTGCTCGACAAGTTCTGGTCGATCCACGATCCAACGACGCTCAACCGCCAGAAGGAGGACGTCGGCACGCAGTACCGCTCGGGCATCTACTACCACGACGACGAGCAGAAGGCGCTCGCCGAGGCGTCCAAGGAGGCGCAGCAAAAGACGCTCGAGAAGGAGATCGTGACGGAGATCGAAGCGTTCCGCGTGTTCTGGCCCGCAGAGGACTACCACCAGCGCTACCTCGAGAAGGGCGGTCAGTGCGCCGACAAGGGCAGCGACGTGCCAATCAAGTGCTACGGCTAAGCGACGCGCGTGATACGATAGTAGTCTGAGCGTATTGCAATGACGCTCGATCCATTTTGCAAACGGCGCTCGATGGCGCTGCACCACTGGCGCGCAGTGGCGTTGTCGACTGATAGACAGACTCTTGTCGTCGACAGCACACTCTCGTGGCGCTTGCTGCTGCAGCGTTTCCGTTACAAGATGCATTCACGTCTGCACACACGCCCTCTCTAATGCCACGTCCTCGTTGTCTACCTACATGCATCACATTGCTTCTTGCGTGAGTGTTGCTGTGTATGAACGGCTTGTCTCCTCAGGCTGTACGCGCGCTCTTCGGCAGCGCTCAGTGCGGTGTGATCTTGCCCACGAGCTTCTGGAAACCTCGCGCAGTCACGCGCTTGCCAGCCGACACGACGCGGCTCGACAGCGTCTCCTCTTGCCAGTCTTTCCAGATGCCGTACTGCATCACTTGCGCGTGCTTCTGGCTCGCATCGAGCTGCTGGAGACGCTTGACAAGCGGTGCGAGTGTTTCGCCACTGTAGCAGCAATCGCAACAGCAACAGTCACCATGGCATGCAATGCATGAGCTCTCACAGACTACGATACTGTTGACTCGATGTCACTCACGTACGTGCACGCACGTACGTTCCGTTGTCGTACTTGGCGAGTGACTCGGGGATGCACTCGCCATAGCCGTTTGCAATGATCTCATGCGCCAAGTCGCGTCGGAACGGCGGCTAAGGACGCACACACAGACAAACACATACTCAAGACAGTCAGAGCCTTGTTCAATCAGCCGCTCACGTGAACCGCGCACGATTGTGTATGCTGAAGCGTTGACGCACCCTCCGCAGCGACACGTGGCACGTCGCGATTGTACTCGTGCCCTCAATGCCTGGGTTGTTGAGACTGGTGCACGAGCGGAAGCAGTGACCGAAGCGCTGTGAGTGTTCGACCAACTGCAGAGCGAGCTCACAGAGCGTCCATAGCGAGGATTGATGAACGCACCGATGCAGCAAGTGGAGCGTCATGTAGCGGTGCGACGACACAAAGTTGGACCAGATCCACTCTTGCGAGCTCTCGTCGACCTGGATGCCGAATGGTCGCACTGCGAGCAGGTTCTTCGTTGCGCTGCTGTACAACTGGTCTGTCGGTGGGAGCGTATCGTGCAGCACGAGGCGGCGCAAGAGCGGCGTGTGGTAGACGTAGAACACGCTCGGATCCTCTTCGCACTGCCGCACCATGCGCACACGGAGCTTCTTGTGGCACGAGAAGTACCAGGGCGGGATGTCGTCGACGCGATTGAAGCGCTGGAACTGTAGCACCACCATCGTCATCAAGCGTCAGTGATGCCATGTTGTTGAGCAAGCTCGTCCAAATGAACAACTTCGCAAACAAAGATAGAGAGTGCAGCACGTACTGCCCCGCTAAAGCGGACAGCAGCAGCGATCGAGCCGACGGTCGCGAGCAGACAGCCGACTCGGAAGAGCGTCAAGTTTGCGTCAATGCTGCTCCCGGTCTCGCGCACGTGTTTGCCCAGCCAGCGCCGCCACTCGTCACTATCTGTCTGGTCGTTCTCGTGCTGCTGTTGCTGCTGTTGTTGCTGCTGCTGTTGCTGCTGCTGTTTATGACGGCTAGCGTCCAAGCGATCGTCGCGTGGTTGCTCACCGACGCCACTCGCGTCGCTCTCGCGCATGTTGCTGCTGCACTTCAGACTGGAGACACCACTTGCACGTCAATTTCGTTCCGTTGCTGCTTTTTACGTTGCGCGAAGAAAATGTCGAATAGTCATACTTGATGTTACAGCAACATCTGAGACGTTTCGATGGAAACATGGCTACTCACGCACGTTCGCACTACGCTCGCTCTCGCTCTCCTGCGCTCAAGCTATGCTCCACGGTCAAAGCGCTCCGTGCGGCACGCCATTCGCAAATCCGCTCCGTCAAGTCAAGCACCAACAGCAGCACCAGCGAACGAGAGCAACAGGCGCACTCGTGCGGAAGAGACAGAGCCATACAGCAATGCGCAAGTACGAGGACTGCTGGGTCGTCGACCGCACCATGTTCGAGTACGTCAACCAGGTGCGTTGCGCTACGCATGTGCTTCATCATGTGATGCCATACCATGAAGCGTGGCTCAATGTACGCGTGCACGAATGACAACAGGGCGGCTGCAGCTGCTGCGGCGTGACGCATGCAATCATGGACCTCGCGTCGTTCGCAGACAAGTGCTCGGACTGGGGTGCGTCGTCCATGAATGTGTGATGGCAAGGTGTTAGTGCACATGGGTCTGAGCTAAACAAGAATGATGTGTACATGACGCATGTGCGCCGTAGAGACCGACGATGAGAAGAAGGAGCAGTTCTCGCCATGGCCGAGTTTCATTCACGAAGAGATCTTGACCGAGCGTGCGCGTTTGCGCGTTGCGATGAAAGACGACATGAAGAGCTACAAGAGCTTTGTAGACGAGCACATGAAGCGCTTCATGGAGTGGTGGAAGCGCCTGGACGCAGCAAGCAAGATGCGGTGCGTGTGCTCTGTCACTGTGTGAATCAGACTGCGTAGTGACACTTTGCATCTGCTAGTGCACCATGTGATGTACTCACACTGCGCTTGCTCGTGCGTACGCGGTCGACTGTGATGCGATGGACGCACTCGCCAGCGTCTTTCAGCTCTCGGACGAAGAGGTCATGGACTTCTTCCGTCTCCACGCGCGCGTCAAGGGCTCGTACGAGATCGTGCTGTGCGCGATCATGAAGCAAGTCAAACACTTTCATGAGACGGGCTACCGCGACGGCCGCATCAGCACTGAACTGTACTTTGAGCAAGCGCTTCAGGTGCGACTGCTGTTGCTCATACATGCATGTGACCGTGCAGATCGCTCACTGCTATGGCGCTTTGCAGTACCGACGCGGTGTGTTTGTCGTCGACGACGCGTACATGACGTCACCAGACGGCATGGCCAACTTCTTTGACATGCTCACGGTCCTCGGTGGTCCAAAACTGCTGCCAGTGCGACCAAGTGCGTGCTCGTGCGCGCGTGTGTCCGTGAAGGCGCTTGATCACCACTGACGCTCACTGCGATGACACGACTGCATATGACTGTGCGCATGTGCAGCACGCGATCCGAATGAGTCGACCGAAGCTGAAGACGAGCAAGCAAAGAGCGAAGCGAACGTCCAGAGCTTCCGGTCGGACCGCCGCCTCGTGCGTCTGGTGCGTCTTGTACTCGTCCTATCGTATGAACAGTCAGGTGGACTCGACTGATGCCCTCTGCTGCAGGTGATCTTTCGCACGTTCGCAGACATTGCGATGCGCAAGTACATGCGCGAAGTCGTGAACGCTGGGACGCCTGTCCAGCCCGTTGAGATGGAGTGAAGGCTGAGTGCGCGCTGGAGACAAGGATGAGCGCTCTCTCACTCTAAGTTGTCTGGACGCTGCTGTAACAAGTCACTACTGTCTACGACCGAGTCATCCGTTCTTCCATCCATTCGGTTGTTCATTCCTCCATGTCCCACTGCTGCGCTCTGCCTCGTCCTTTCCACTGTCGCCAAGACAAAGGAGTCCAAGCACTGCAGCACGACTCTCTTCGCCGCCGCTGGGACCTAGGTCGTCGCAGCGACTGTGACGCCCTTTGTCTTTGCTGCGTAGTACTTGCGGCTCTCTTCAAAGTAGCCGTTCGGGTGGTTGATCATCACGTCGGGGTCGGCACCAGGGTGCGTGGCTTCAAAGTGCTTCTTGCACGCGATCTGGAAGTGCTTTGCCTGTGCGAGTGCGAGGATCTCTTGCTTGTCGCCTTCTGGTACGCCCTGCAGTGCCTTGCGCAAGTGCTCTTCTTCAGAGTGGCGGAACGGACAGCCGTGGTACTCGCCGGCCTTTGGCGGCTCGCCTGTGATGATGCGCATGCAGCTGAACGGCGTGTAGTCCTTGCGCTTGCCCTCTTTGCCGTAGTTGTGCCGGATGTTGTACGCGTACTTCTTGTTGAAGTCATCGACCGACATCTTCTTGCAGAACTCGGCGCGCCAGTACGCAATGGCGTCGTCGAGCTGCAGCCCCGTGGCTTTGAGGAAGAGTCCGTACTGCTGACGCCCAGCAAACTTCATGTGGTGGTTCACCTTGAGCGCTTTGTGGAGCGAGCGCATGCAGAGCGGCATCGACGTCGCAGCGAGACCGTCGATCATGTCTGGCGTGATGTGGTCGCTCGACGCGTTCACGGTCTGGACCGAGTAGTCGGCGTCAATGTGGTGCTTCGCGAGGTTCGCGAGCACAGGCGCGAGGCGCTCGTCTTTGCTAATGAGCGAGCGATTGTACTTGCGGAACGCTGCTGCGAGCTGCTTTGAGAGCTGTTGGCACATGAGTGAGGCGATGCGAGGAGGGAGTCAGTCAGTACAAAGACACCAAGTCAAGTGGGACTGAGGCGCGACGATGCACGACCAGAGGGACGTACGTTGGCGCGGAACGCAGAGTGGAGGATCGACACGACGTGGTCGAACGGGACGTACGCGACACCCGCTTCCAAGTACACCTTCCGCGTCCCGACCTGATCAAATGCGCCATTGCGACACAGTTCAGTGCCTCGCGTCCTCATGAAAGCGTCCTGAGCTAGCAGTACGTACCAAGTCGAGCGCTTCCGTGAACGGCACTTTGAAGTACGCTGTGAGCGGCACCATGCGCTGCTTGATGTCGAATACGCTCGCGTCGCGCACGGCTTTGAGCTTGCTCTGGCGCTGCTCAATCTCCTTGGGCGTCGCCTCTTGGTACGACAGTCCGTTCGTCTTCATGAAGTGCAGCTTCTCGTCGCGCGACATCTTGTCGAGACGGTACCGAAAGAGCGCGCTCTCTTGCGAGAGGAACCAGCGACGAAGCTCCTCGGTCTGGCAGAACGCCATGCGCAGGAAAAAGTGCGATAGCTCGTCTTTCGCCTGTGTACACACATAGCAGATCGAGCATGCGAGTGTGTGAGCACCATACGCTATCCTGTTACATGCATTATTGATACAAAGAGAGCGTACCACGTCCATCTCGGCGCGCTTTGGGTTGCCTGGTGCAGCCGGTCGCAGGGGCAAGTGCTTGTTCAGCGTCTTGTCGAGTCGCGTCTCGCGATCGTTCTGCGCCACGCTGCGCAGACGAAAGTTCTCGACTGCTTTGAGCACTGCAGTCAAATACATGCAGCGACCACAAGTGAGTGAGTGAGTATGTGCTGCAGTCACTGAACAAGCACAGCTAGCGTAACGCAACACCCGCCATCATCGTCACGAGAGCAACAGCCATTGTTCGTACCATGCAAGCGATCGATCGCAAACTCTTCAAACTCTTCGAGCGACACCTCGACGAGTGGCGGCTCGTTGTACATCGAGAGCATCGAGATGCCTCCATGGCGCTGGCCCTGCACTTCGCGGCGCTGGTTCCCGACGTTCAACATCCTTGCGCGCGCTCGCTCCTCTTGCTCGACGAGTGCTGCTGCTTGTGGTGGCGCGCTTTTTCGAGTTGATGTGAGTTTCCCGGCAAAAACACACAGCGATCCTCGTTTTCATCACTATCACAAGTGCAAAGTGTAGACATCCATACTGAAAGCAAGCGGTTCTGGTGGTTACGTTGCTGTTGGATAACCAATAGTGATAAACACGAGGTAATCCGAGAGCGTCTTCCTCGAGTGGACATGAACAGCATGCAAGCGAGATTAGCAAGAGGCAATTGCAGCAATGAACTACTGGCGAATGCGCGCTCTACGCAGTCGACGAGGTCTTCTCAGGCAAGAGCTGCGCCTGACTCTGCTGCTCCACTTGGACGTGGATCTCGCCACTGCTGAGCAGCACGACCTCGGCACCGCGACCTCTGCACATCCAACAAACAGAACTCATCAGCCTCCTCGCGCTCTCGGTCATTCCACATGTGATTTGCAACACTCAGGTGCAAGCGCACCTGGCAGTCGGCGCGAGCGGCTTCGTCTCATGCAAGTTCGCGAGCGCATCAATGTACACTTTGGGCTTGAGGAACGCCGTTGTACCGAGGATCACATCGCGCTTTGCTTGCTCGCGCACTTCGTAGATGCTGCGAAGCTGCATTGCCATCGCGTCAGTGACACACTTGCTTTCGTAACACTGTTGTGCTTGGACGTGCAAGTCATTCAGATCAAATGAAGACAGACGTACCTCTGAGTACGAGCATCCGCCAGCGACAAACACGATCATCTTGTCGCCTGCGAAGCCATCTTTGTCCGAGCCGCTCTCGGTCTTCCCGCCTTTTGCCTGCGGCTTCCTGTCAACCAGGACATCGAAAGTCGTTGAGGAGACTCGCCTTACAGAGCGAGAGATGATCACAAAGCAGACACGAGCGTAGACAAGACACAGACTTTCGGAGCGAGATCGGGACGTTCTTCTTCTTTGCATCGTCGCTTGGCAAGCCAGTGTGCTGCAGCGGCGGCGCAATGATGAACGGGTACTCGTGCTCGTCGAGCGTGTTCTTGAGCGCTTTCTCGACTGTCGCCTTCAGCTTTGGGTCGTACCGCGCGTTCGAGTACTCGGCTGTTATCGCTCTCTTCGTCGCGTCTTTTAGCTCATCGGGAGAGATTGCGCCATTCGCGTTCTGCTTGTACAGTGCGACGCCGCCGACGTGGCGCATGTTCAGCAGCGCAGTGTCGTACTTCTTTGACAGACACGCTGCTTGCATTGTCTTGTGCTTCTCTGTGTCTTTCATCGTGTCTTGCGTGAGCGCAAAGATCGCGGCAACGCGGAACCGGTCGCTCTCTGTGAGCTTCGGGTCGCGCATGAGCTCTTCAAACTGCTTGGCGATCGCACTGTGCTTGAGCTTCTTCCCCGAGTCGTCAACACCAGTTGCGAGGCACTGCTCCAAGTTCGAGGCTGTGAGGAGATTCGTCGACGTGAACACTTCAAGCGCTTTGCCGGCAAGGAAGAGGTGCTGCGAGAGCTTCCCGAGGAGCTCGCGGTACTCAGGCAGCTCGCGCAGTGCTGCAGCCATGGACTGCAAGTCCGTGCTCTTGCCTTTGCCAAGCGACGCACCAGCTTTTGAGCTCGAGAGCGCAGCCATGCGCGTTCCGATCTCTTCGCTCACTTTTGCAATGTGCGTGTGGCGAAACTCGGTCCAGAGCTTGTCGTTCTCGTTCAGGAACGCAGTCTTCATGACTGTGCCAGCGTTCGTCTCAGCTGGGTACGTGATCTGCTCTTCGTCAACGTCCAGAAGGTCGTAGATCATTGCTTGGAACGTGCTCTCGTGGATCAGCGGCGTGACTGCGTCCTGTCCGCGGTCAATGAACAGCAGCGTCCCGCGGTTTGGCGCGTACACGAACGCATCGTTCTTTGCGACGAACTCGTTCATCTTGAGCTGGAACATCTGCGCGAGCTGCTCCATCCGCGGCTGGTCGGCTTTGTACCGAATGTACGGGTACTCCTCCATTGTTGCGCACACAGACACGAGCTTCTCGCTGATCATCGTCATCGCACGAGTTGCCTCGTCTTTCGTCGCAACAGGCGAGTACATGTGGTGAAACGCGTCGTCCATGTCGAATGAGAACGCGCACTTTTCGAGCGCGAGGAAGTCGACGTTGACCTCTTGAAGTGCTTTGAGGCGCGCAATGAGCCCTGGGTGGTCCTTGAGCTCAGCGAGCACGTCGTCTGGTGCATGGGAGAGAAAGAAGAGGTACGCGTCGCTGTACTTGGGTTTGTTTGGATCTGCAAAGTCGGCAGCCATCTTGCGGGTCGCTTCGATTGTCGGCGAGACAAAGTACACGACGTTCATCTCTGGAAATGGCTGGCGATTGAGCTCGAGGCGCTCAATGATCGACACACCGCAGTCCGTGAGGTCGCTCATGCGCACGGCGTACGAGAGCATGCGCGTTGTGCGGTCATCGACGACGAGCACGACCCAGCCGTGCGTGAGCTGCGTCACGTGCTTGATCATCTTCATGAGCACTTTGTCCTGCACGATCTTGCGCAAGTGCACATCGTGCGAGCTCGCGACCGTCGCCGCGCCATGTGCGCTGCTGCTGCTCTGCATTGCAACGCGCTTTCTCACTTGTGGCGGTTGGCACTGTGTGTGTCGTTTCGAGGCAAAGTTGTGCAAAAGTCGCTCAGCTTTCCAACAACAAGCTTGTAAAATGTATGCACATAAGCGAATGTGCTAGCAAAGGTATCATGATTCCCACTGTATATACAAATTTCAAGTGGGTTGTACTAATTGCGAAAAAGAACCGATTTTGATGCGGTTCGCTTGCCACGTAAGACAGCAGATCTGGCATTTCGCGATTCGCTCTCCTCGACCTCGACACTTCGCTTGCCTAACTCGACGAGATGGTGCGACTCGCGCAGTGGACGCTGCTGCTGCTTGCTGCGACGTGCGCTGCAGCGCAAGACCAACCAGCTGCTGCTGCGCTCGACCAGCAGACGCAGACGCCATCGCAGACGTGCATTGCGCCGGACGTCGTCACGGGCTTTGAGCAAAAGATCAGTGCGCTCGAAGTTGCAAACGCAGACGTTGCGGCGCGTCTCGCAGCTGCAACGAAAGAGCTCAAGAACGAGAAAGCGAGCCTCGCTGCGCAGCTCGAGCAGGAGCAGAGTGCGCACCGCTCGACTGCCACGCTGCTGCGGAATGCGAACGCAAACTCGGACAAGACGATTGCGCTGCTCGAGAAGAAGCTCGCAGACGCAGAGAGCAAGTACAAAGAGCAACTGCAGCGCCTCGAAGCGCAAGTGCAAGCGCTCGAAGCGTCAGTTGCAAGTGCGACGAGCGACCTTGCAGCGCAGACCGAGACTGTCGCGACGCGCGATGCAGAGGTGGCGGCCTCGCGCGAGAAGCTGCAGCAGTACGCTGCGAAAGTGAAGGCGCTTGAGAAGGACGTGCTGCTGTCGCGCAAGAGCAACGAAGCGCTGCGATCCGAGCTCAAGTCAAAGGAAGAGGCCGAGATCTCGCTCTCAGCGCTGCTGTCGTCGTACTACGACGAAGGCGTCGTGGTCGCTGCGAACACTGTCGCGGCGCTGCGCGAGCACGCAGAGCAGAGCTCGGACACGCTCACGAAGGTCGTCGACACGCTCGAGTCGACGAAGAAGACGGTCGTGGACTCGACCGACAAGTTCTACAGCGAGAACCTCGCTGCGACTGTCGACCCGATCCTCGCAGACATCCGCACAGCTGCCGACCCACACGTGAAGAAGTACCTGCCGATCGTGCAGGAGGAGGCCGAGCGCGCAAAGACCGAGGCAATCAAGCTCTCGCACGAAGGGCTGAAACGCGCCAAGTCGGCGCGTCTCGATGCGATTGCGCTGCTTGAGCAGAACGAGAACGTGCGAACACACGCACAGAAGATCGTTGACGGCGTGCTTATTGCAATTGCAGTGCCGCTCGTGCTGCTGCAGTTCCGCTTGGTGCTCCGTCTCGCGTGGTGGCTCCTCACGACTGCTGTGTGCATCCTCACGTTTGGCTGCTGCTGCGGACGCAAGCGCTCCAAGCGCAAGTCGTCGTCGTCGTCGCGCAAGACAACTGCAGTTCTGGAAACGACTTCGACGTCGACCAACACGAACAGCAGCAGCAGCAACTCGCAGCAGAAGAAAAAGACAACCGCCAATGCGGCGTCGTCGTCGACTGCGACCAAGCGCAGCGGCAAGAAGAGCAGCCGCTAAGTGTGTCAAAGCGTTGACAAGCCTGCCTGAGGCTTGTTGTAGGGACTGAGGCTTGTTGTAGGGACTGAGGCTTGTTGTAGGGACTGAGGCTTGTTGTAGGGACTTTTCCTATTGTAGGCGCACCAGTGCTCATTCATCGGTTTGTAGACACAAGAGGGAGTGCACGATGTTGTTCATTCGATTGGTCATGTAGTTGTTCCTAGATGCTGATGTCGTACGAGAGCAGCTCTGGTGGTACTGCTGCTCTGTCTCGACCTGATGCACTTGCGAATGTTTCACTTTGTTGATCGCTGCCAAGCGCTCGCTGCGCACGAGCAGCGTGCAAGACATCGACCCAAACGCCGTCGATTGTCAGTCGCGCACGTGTCAAGACCCACGCGAGGTCCTCTGGGTGCAACACAAACGATGCGAGTGCGCTTCGGAAGTCCATCGCCTCTTTCACGCACGCGACCTGTCCCGAGTCGCTCTCGAGCCAGAACTTGACTTGTGTCTTCACTGACAGCACGACACCGAGGAGCACGTCGCGCAGCAGTGCATCGTCTGCGACGTGTGGGAACACACTCGCGAGCGTGTGGTCTGTGATGCACAGTGCGTACTCGGCTGTTGCGCGCACGAAGCTGAGGTTCTCCTGCGGTTGCTGCACGAGCGGGTCCTGCGACGTCTCGACAAACCCGAGGAGCTCAAAGCCACATGCGAGTGCACGCCAGCGCTCTTCCAGCGCCTGTCGTCCGACTGCGATCGCAGCGCCAGCGTCGTCAACTGCATCGCCAAACTCGCAGATCGGAGACACCCACGCGTCGACGAACGCGTACTGCTCGGGACTCAGCGCGTCGTTGCAGCGCAAGTGCTCAGTGCGCGAGAACACGTCAAAGTACTGCCACACAATGTCGCTCAAGTCGTCAGTCGTTGGGAATGGCTGTGGCGGCTGTCGTTCCTGCTGCTGGTGGCGGTCGCGTCTGCTAGAGTGCTCACTATCGCGATCAGTATACAGCTTCGAGCTCTGAGAGCTGCTGGCAGATGAGTAGACGTGCGTTCGTGGCGAGAGAGGAGGGAGCTGGTGCTGCTCCATGGAAGTCCCCAACTGGTCGACTGGCGCCACTGTATGACTTGGTCGGAAGAGTGCAAGCTGCTGCTGCTCTGGCTGTGGAGTCGGCTCGTCAGTCTCAAGCACTACGGCTGTGATCGGCGTCGCGAACATGCAGTTGTCGCCAATGAGCGCGCGACCAAAGAGTGTGTCCACCTCGGACGGGTCCGACAGGAGTCCCGCAAACGCGGTGCAGAAGTCCAGGTCGACCGTGTACTTGCACACTTTGTCGCTCTTGTTAAAGTAGAACCCGAGGCCCACAGTCGTGAAGACGTCGCGACCCACGAGCTTCGACACGAGCCATTCTTCGCCCATGACGTGCGGGAACACGCCAGCGATCGTGTTGCGCAGGATCTGGAAGTGCAGGATGCCCGTGGTCGTGATCACAACTGTGTCATCGGCGTTCACGATCTCGAATGACTGGAGCTCCAAACAGATGAACTTGAGAAAGACCGAGTAGCGCTGGAGCTGCTCAAACATGACGCTGGGACCCACGAGTCCGTCGCCAAAGTCAATGTCTGGGTCAACGAACGTGTCAATGAACGCGCGCTGCTCGTCCTGTGAGTGGAGTGTGCGACGTGGTCGCTTGCCACCGACTGGCGGGCGCTTGAGCGCGATACCAGTGCGGATCATGTCGTAGTACGTCTCGACGGAGCGCATGAGCGAGCCGTTTGGGTCGTGGCGCTGGCTGAGCGCGCGCGTTGTGACCAAGATGTTGCGCGCAACCGTGAGGCTCTGGATCTCCTGCTTGAGCTGTTGCACATCGAGCGTGAGGTTGAATGCCACCGCGCGCTCGTTCACGACAGTGCCGTATGGCCCCCAGCCTGCTTTCTTCTTGCGCGGTTTCTTCGTTGTGCTGTCCGAGTCGTCTTGCATGACGCTACGCCGCGCACCTGATCGGCGTCGCCTCGTGACAGGCGCAATTGGCACATCAGGGGGCGTTGGTGGAGGAGGAGGCAAGGGAGCACCGATTGACGCAATGAGCTCGTCGTCGAGACGGATCGGAAGCGCATGAGTCGCCGCCATGGCGTTGGTCGTGACGAGAGAGCAGCAATGAACAAGAGTGAAGGTGTTGAAGGCAAATCGGAGCTTGAGCATTGTTAATCTTGAAGTTTGTATACTTCCTCCATCTCCGTCGTTGAATAGTATCCGACATTTTGGATTAAACACAGAAAAGAGAGAAAAACCAGTGTAAAATGCGAAGCCACTTGACTGAAACCTGCCCTGACTCACTTTCAAAATCAACAACACCAAGAGCTCTGCTGGCACACAACAACACTACTGGCACCGTAGTGCAAGTTTTCATGCAATTTGCGCGTCGCTCGTACATTTGTGGAATAGTGACCGCGATTTTCGACTACACAAGCCACTAAAGGGCGGACTTGCTCAAGACTGCTCAAGCCGGTGATCGGATTTGGTGGCTCAAGCGAGTATTCCGCTCTGATATTCTGTTTTTATGTGGTGAAGCGCCCTGGCGCAAGATCAGCCAGACACTCCGCGCACCACTCTAGTGGACCATTGTTGAGTGGTAGGCGTAGACACCAGCGGGTAAAGTACCCACGCCGTGAATGCGTCCATGATGGACCTCACATTGTGTACCCGGTTGACCAGCCCGAATCCGGCTTCCATGCACGTGGTCATGCAGAACATGTAGGATTCCCCATACAGACATGCAAACATGCAAAGTCTAATACAATATGCAGTCATTCGATGTTGGCTCTGGCCGGACAGCGATCTCTCGGGCAGACAAGTGAATGTCCACCGTCACGAAGATCGCAGCTCGGCCGTCCTCGCCCTTGCGGTCGCACACACACGTTCGGTTGGAGCCAAACGCATGCGCACTTCATCGCCGAGTGAGCGCTCCAACGCTCTCAATCGCTGTCGATGTCCTTGAACCCGCGGGTTGCCGGATATCCTCTCGTCGTTGTGTTCACTGGCACGTTTGTCGATACGTGCAAACGCCATCCCCGGCTGTTATGGTGACCACCGGTTCCGGACCGCTGTTATGGTGACCACGGCCTGACGCGGTGTCGGC